>WAAG01017736.1:202037-235514 GCA_013390105.1 Tichodroma muraria
TTTGCCAAAATACAGGAAAAGAAAACCCAAAGACTTGCTGAAGTCCGTCCCCTCTTGCCCGTGCTCCGTCCCCGCGCTCCGCCGTCCCTCCGTGGGAGCCATGCATCACCACCCTGGGCGCTGGAAGAGTTTTAGTGTTTCTTTATGGATTTTTTTGCTGCTGTTGATGGCGTTTTTCCCCAGGAGCTCTGCCCTGGGGCGTGCCCCCCGGCTGCCTCCTCCCTGTGCTGTGCCGCTGTCCCTGCGAGGAGCTCGGCTCCCTCCCGGTCCCTGCTCCTGGAGCTAAATGGCGTGGTTGCTGTAGCTGACGTAGGTCTGCTTGGTGGCCAGTGCTGGAAGGAGACACAGAGCTCACGTGGATCATCAGCAGAGGCCACTTGCCCCTCCTGGCTCCTGTCCCACCCCCCTGACCCAGCCATCGTGCCAGGAGGTGCCAGCAGGGATGCAACAGGGTTTGCTCAGGGATCTGGACAGTGCTGGCACTTCCCTGAGCCCCAAAGCAGCTGTGGGTGCTCCTGAAGGACACTTCACCCCAAAGAGAGCCCCCCAGGACGTGCCATGAGCAGGGGGAATGTGGTCTCAAGCTCCCACCCACTTCCCTCAGCAACCTCCTACAGGCAGACCCAGAGGTGCTGCACCTTCCCAAAGCTCTGGGACAAATCGTGGGGCCCCAGGGGCTTTTGGGGTCCCAGATGGGTGTCCCACACCCCTGGCCACCACTCAATGGCAGCTGGGAGCAGAGCAGCAAGGCACAAAATCAACCACCCTGGCTGTCCCCTCATCTAGAGGGTGCCACAGGGAAACAACCCTGCTGCCACCCCCCAGCTTCCCCAGCCCTCAGACACACCAGGAGAGGAGGCAGCGATGGCTCCAAAGCCACCACACGTCCCAGACTGGCACAGGAGGCACAGCAAAAGCCACAGAGCAATGAACCCTCCCACTCCCTGCAGCGCCGTGCCACTGCCCTCGGTGGGGACAACGCTCTGCTGAGACCCCCACGAGGTCCCCAGGTACCACGGGGTCAGCAGGCACAGGGACACCCTCCAGCCAGGGGCACTGGCAAGTGCTGGCACAGATGGCAAGGCCTGGGACACCCTGAGCAGCACAAACGTGTCCCCACAAAGCCCACAGGGGAGGGGACACCGGCAGCTGGCGGTGCCTGGCTGGCAGTGGAACCTTGCTGCAGGTTTCCAACTGGTGTTCCCAGATAACAACTAGATAGAGCAGAAGGAATTGGAGCTGACAGAGCTATTTGTTAGCTGCGATGTTTTCGTAGCTGATCTGCCCATATCAAAGCCCTGTGAATTATTTATTCTGTTGTTTATTTAAGGATACGTGACCCGGCAGTGACAGAGTGAAAAATGTCCCCTCGGTGCTGCGCTGACGTCCCCCCGCTCCTCCCGCCCCCGGCGCTGCTGCCGCACCCGTCGCCTCCCTGGGCACCACGGGAGCTGCCAGCCCTGCCGGCTCCGCGCTCCCCCAGCCCCGTGTGGTCCACGCTGGAGTCGGGGACGAGCAGACGGAGCTCAGCTCTCCCCATTCCCGGCGTTTACGATCCTCAGAGGATCCCGCCGTGAGCCCCTGCGGGAGCCACCTCACCTTGCGTTTCCAGGTTTTCGCAGAGCTCCGACTTGGCCTCTCCGTTGGGGCGGAACCCTCCCTTCTGAGAGAACTTGTTGGACATGGTGGCCGCTGTCACCACCGCCTTGAGGCTCCGCTTGCGCTTGGGGACGTTCTGCTCCGGGTGGAAGAGGATGATGTACACCTTGGGCATGTAGAGCATGCCCAGGGACACCGAGGCACTCAGACTCACCGAGATGGTGAGCGTCGTGGTCTGGATGTACATCTGCAAGACACAAGGCCCCCAGCTGAGACCCGCCCCAAGCCCCTGCGGGATCCAAAAGGGAAAGGAGGAAACGGGGACACGAGGGAAAGTTGGGGTTAAATGAATGGAGCGGGGAGGCAGCGCTGGAATGTCGGGCAGGGCTGGGTGTGAGGTTTGATGCTCCACCAGCCTCAGGGCAGGAGCTGCAAGGCTGGTGCTGGGCACAGCAAGGACACCCGATCCCAGGGCACCCCTCCCTGCCCTTCTCCCTTCAACAGGTAATTCCCATTCCCCAGCTGACTCCCGGGCCCTTGTCATGTAAGTCACATATTACACACCGACGCTGCCTTTTTGCAGTCAAAACTAATTTCACGCTCACTGTCCAGGACTAACAGTGACAGATGTTTTGCAAAATGAAAGCCCATTAATCTGGCTGTAGAATAATCCATTTTTCTATGGAGAGCAGTTGGCAGGCTCCTCTCAAGCCGGGGCATTTGAAGCAGGTGGCAACTGGAGGCAGAGACCCCCTCCCTCTGCTCATCCCACCTCTCAGGGAGGCCAGGAGGGCAAGTCCCTGCTCCGTGGGCATCCCTGCTCTGCCAGCATCTGGCTCCTGCCTCTCCAGCATCCCCTTCTCCACCAGTTCTGAGGCTCTGGGGACGAGCAGGGAGGGGGCTCTGGGTCTCCAGATGCCTTTGCGCACACCTGTGTGCAGGTCACCAACAAGGCTTTAGCAGGAGCCTTAGAGCAGCTCCCGAACTTCACCTGTGTCCAGGGATCCCCCGCAGATATTTCACAGGTGGGATTTCAGGAGGCAGCACCTGGAGGAGCCAGGGAAGCCTGGGGGCTACAGCAGCAGCAGCCAGAGCAGGGATCCCCATGTCCCCGGGGGCACACATTTCACCTGAGGGTTTCTGCAGTGAAAAGGTGATGGAGAGCACACCCCGTGCTCTGTGTGGCTCCCTAGGAGGCAGCTCATCCCAAAAGTGAGAGCTGGGGGGACACAGCTGCTCCAGGACCTCCCCAGGACCCACAGGTCCCAGCTGTGACCCTGCAAAGCCAACCAGCACCCGGCCCAGAGCGCTCTGACTCAGCCCCGAAGGGAAAATGCCACCAAGCTTGTTCTGAGTCAACTGAAAAACTTTGGTTTGTCCCCAGAATAAAACCTCCTGCTGTCACACGCACCGGTTTGTTTGTTCCACCTTCTCTCTCTAGGCAGTTTTTGGAAATAAAAATGTCATTTCATCAAGCAACGTCAAAACACATCTCTGTGCCAGAATAGGTGTGCTTTTTTATTTCTTCCTGTTTTTTTTCCCCACTTCCAACTCTCCAGACTCTGCCATGAGTGTCCTGGACTGGCCAGGAATGAGGGAAACACTGGGACCCCAACCCCAGGCACCCCAAGCCCTGCCTGGGAACCAGCACAGCGTGACCCCAGTGGGGCACGGCTGAGCTCAGCACCCCTCATCTCCCTGGCTCCCTGCCTTCCCTTGCCAGTCCAGCAATTTCCATATTTTGTGCCTCTGCAGGAAGTCCCCCCTCCCTGTGCCTTGGGGCTCGGGGGTGTTTCAGCGAGGAGGGAGAGAACAGCTGAGCTGAGCTGAGCTGAGCTGAGCTGAGCTGAGCCCAGACAATTCCATGCATGCTCCCCCCTCGCTCCCAGGCCAGCTCTCCCGGTGCTGCCAGGGACTCCCCTGTGCTGAGACCCTGCTGGTACCAGCCCCAGCTCCCCACCCCACTCTCTGCCTCCTGCAGCACTTTTGGGGTCTCACAGGGCCACTGTGGCAACCTTCCCCCCCCCGAGGCATTTGCAGGAAGCGTTTTCCTGCCCGCTCCAGCCCCCGCAGCCGTGTCTCGCCGCAGCAAACCCCTCAGCAGCTCAGCCAGGAATATTTTTAGCCTGGAGACTCCACACAGCCGTGGAGCTCTGCTCTGTTAACCTTTTGCCACCGCAAAAAATGACCGTTTCTCACAGTTTCACTTCCTACACTCTTAATTGGCTTCCAGCCCAGGACCCCGCTTTGCCCCTCCGTTAACGACGCTGGAGCTTCCTCCGGAGCCCTGGGAGGTGTGAGCTGTGCTTTTTGGGGAAGTTCCAGCTCCTGCTGCCTCGTGGGCTGGATCAAAGAGCACAGCCAGCCCTGGCTCCGGGCGATGACGCCGAGGGACAGCAGAAACCCAGAGTGACCCCACACCAGCCCCCAAAGCCAGCGCTGTGCTCAGCCTTGCCCAGGGCTGGGTGAGCCCGTCCTGCCCGAGGGAGCAGCCCAGGCTTGAGGCACAGCCCAGGTTTGTGCCTGTCCCACAGCAAATCTCTGCATTAATGGGAAGCTGCTCCCACTCTAAATCCACGCCTGGCCCTGCTACAAGGGGTTTTGCACCGTGGTGGGTGCTGGGGAGGGGCAAACCTGCTCAGCGCTCCTCCAGCACTCCGAACACCACTGGACAGTCCCCGTCACTCCTTCCCTCTCCCTCTTTTCCCTGGCTAAAAGCAAATGTGATAAACAGGGAAGCAGACAATGACTGCGCTGTTCCGCTGCCACCTTATCAGCGCAGGAAATTGTCTCTTTCTTTGGATCCTCTGTTATTGCTATTTCTGTAATCCGCCGGGATCGGCGGGGATAAGAGGTTCTCTTCACAAAAGGCTTGGGGGACTTGTTACAATAATATGCCACCTCCATGCAAAATTGTGGGCACGAGGTAAAGCAAATAAAAGTAAAAACGGGGATTATCATCCAACTCCTCCAGACCACAAGGCAGCCTCGGCTGCGGCCTCAGCTGGGGTCAGGGCAGAAGTGCCAGGGGTTCACGGGTGTGGATTTGCCCTGTGGCATCCCCAGGACTTCAGCCATGAAAGAACAGCCCAGACAACGCTCCTGGATTTCCTTTTCCCAAGGGTGCAGACACTCCATGGAGCCCAGGAGGCCCTCAGTCCCAGCAGCAGCGGGGTGAAGGTGATGGGATCCCTCCCCACGGAGAGCTGGGGTGCCCCGTGGAGCATCCAGAGCACCACCTGGGTGATGCCAATGCCAGTGCCCCCAGCTGTCACCCCAAGGACACACTCGGAGCCACACCCTCCATGCAGGCTCCTTTTTGAACTTTTTCTCCCCAAAAGTGTGAACCAACAACTAAAGAAAGCACTGAGGGAGCACCAGTGATCTGCCCCCTCCAGCCTCATTTGAGCACATCCACCATCCCTCAGCTGTGGCCTGGGGACACTCAGAGCCCCCTGCCACAGCCTGGGGACACTCAGAGCCCACTGCCATGGCCTGGGGACATTCAGAGCCCACTCCCACAGCCTGGGGACTCTCAGAGCCCACTGCCATGGCCTGGGGACACTCAGAGCCCACTGCCATGGCCTGGGGACACTCAGAGCCCACTGCCACGGCCTGGGGACACTCAGAGCCCACTCCCACATCAGCAGAGCAGAACTCCAAGCTGGAATCCCAAAGCCCCTCCAGGGTTGCCTCAACAGGCTCGAGGCAGGGCTGGGCTGGGAGACAGAGCTCCGCGTCCGAGGGGAGCTGGGAACATCACTTTTTCCGCCTCTAATCAGCTTGTTAGCAGCCTAATAACAGAGCAGGCCTGTGCATTACAGCCCCCAACGAGAGGCACAGCCTATTGTGGATCTGCTGCCTGACAGGCAGCGTTCAGCAGCCCTAAATTATCCCGTGACAAGCTGCAGTGAAGAGGTGAGCAACCTTGCGCATAATCTACAATCATTATCATTTCCATCTTTATTACCCACAGTATGCCAAGCACATTAAGGAGGCTTTCAGGGAGCTTTTGTTTTGCAATAATTTCTTAAAAAACCTGCTTTCTTGTTAGTATCTCCCCTGCCATCTCATCAAAATGGAAATGCTGCAAAAGGCTCCATTTATTTCCTTTAATTCTCCTTCACACTTCCAGCCAGAGAAGGCCTGGTGGGACTTCTTGGTTGAGCCAAGGTCAGAGGTGGCTGGGCAGACTTGGCCTCCTCGAGGGATGGATGCTCTGAGCAGAGACGCTCCAGGACGCGACAAACTCAGGTGTCCACAGCAAAAGCTCCCTCGGCAAACCTTTGCAACAGGTGTGTCCTAAAACCACGGTGTCAGCAGCGTGGGGACACACTGGGGGGACCCAGAGAGGGACACGGGTGCTGGGACACCCCAGGGGTTTCCAGGGAACAGCAGCTCCAAGGTTTGTTCATCAGAGCAGCGCTGGGCTGGCGGGCGGGAGCTGTTTGCGTTTGACAGAAACGCGATGATTCCTGTTTTGGCTGGCAGGCAAAGGGATTTGGGTCTCATTCATGAGATTTTTATTCTTTGTTCTTAATCCCTCGCACTTGAGCACGGAGCCTCATCCAGGCTGGCCTCGGTCCCATGGGAACTCAAGCACTGGGAACAGGGGCCGGCTGGGCAGCATCGGGTCCCTTTCTGTGCAGAAATTGTGCCCATGACACCGGGGACCTGCCCTGGGGGCTCATCCTCCCCCAGCCCACAGAGCAGTGGCCTGTACTGCCCACCCCCCCACCCACGAGGGGCAGTGGGGCCAACAGAGCATGGAAAACCTCCCACCTCAATTCCCAAGCTGACCAAGCTGCAGGGAAGGACTCTCCTTGCTCGAGACGCCAGCCAGGCCTCCCCTCCTCCCTTACCTTTTCCGCCGACTGCGATGTCCCAAAAAATATCGGGATGAAGGCTAACCACACAATGCAAGTCGTGTACATGGTGAACCCAATGGGCTTGGCTTCGTTAAAGGTCTCCGGGACCCCGCGGGTCTTAATGGCGTACACAGTGCAGGTGACCATGAGGAGCATGCTGTACCCGAGCAAACAGATGAGGGACAGGTCCGAAATGTCACATTTGAGGATGCCCCGGGCAAAGTGGGGGTTTGTAGTCCGCTGGTCCTCGTAGTCAATGACAGAGTGGGACGGGTCCACGATGAACCAGATGCAGACGCCGACGAGCTGCAGGGAGATGAGGCTGAAGGTGATGACCAGCTGCGACGCGGGGCTGATGAAGCGCGGGGCGCTCACCGACTTCTTGCCCTGCTCGAAGATGCGGTAGATGCGGTTGGTCTTGGTGAGCAGCGCGGCGTAGCTGATGCTCATGCCCAGCCCCAGGAAGATGCGCCGCAGGGAGCAGGTGCTCAGGTCGGGCTCGGCGATCATCAGGAAGGTGGTGGCGTAGCAGAGGAAGATGCCCGTGAGCAGGACGTAGCTGAGCTCCCGCCCCGACGCCTTGACGATGGGCGTGTCGTTGTAGCGCACGAAGGTGATCACCACGAACAGAGTGGCGATGATGCCCACGATGGCGATGAACACGGGCACCACGGCCCAGGGCGAGCTCCACTCCAGCTTGATGATGGGGATGGGCGTGCAGCTGGTGTGGTTCTCGTTGGGCCGCTCGTTGAAGTGGCAGCGCTTGCAGTGGAACTCGTCCAGCTGGTACTGGTAGCCGTCGCAGCGCTCGCAGTGCCAGCAGCACGGGATGCCTTTCACCAGCTTCTTCCTCTCGCCCGGCTTGCAGGGCAGGCTGCAGATGGAGCTGGGCTGCTGGCTCCCACCCCCCGGCCACAGCATGTTCTCCACCTGCGGGGCAGATGGCACCAGCCGTGCTGAGGGCACGCCGGGCACCTGCCGGGCACAGGGGATGCCCTGCCCTGCTTGGATCTGGACCCTCGACCTATCAGCACACCCCACAGAGGGTGCCAGCCCAACCTGGCATGGGGACAGGGAGGTGGTGAAGCTCTCCACTGGGCCTTTTGGGAAGATTCAACACCAGGAACTCAAAATGAAGCCCCTCCTTCCCTGAGGAAACCCCATCTGCTCCGGCCTGGCTCCTGGCTCCTGTCCCATACCCAGACCCCTGGGGTGTGGTCGCACGTGCTGAAGCACAAGTGCATAACTGGGGGACCCCTTCCCCTCTGCCCCCACCACCTTTGGCTGCCCGGCTTTGCACCCAGGGGCTCCCAGACTCCGCGTGGTGAGAAGAGAAACCTGCAGGACCTTCCCCCTGGACCACGCCCTTACCTTGAGGTGCAGGTGGTCTGTCCACTGCCCGATGACTTTGTACTCAGGGGTGGAGTTCCTGATCTGGTACTGGTAGATGTCATAACGCCCCGGAGCATCCCCGTTCTCATTGAATGTCACAGGAGTCCCAGCAATGCCTGTGGGAAAGGGGGGGCTCAGCACCCCCAGCACCCCCAGCAGCCCCCACCCTCCTGATGGGCTCCAAGGGGGCTCTGGCTTGATGCTCCCCCCTCACTGCTTCTTTTAAGTAAGGGGGAAAAGCAGCTTTAAAAGTTAAATCAAGTGAATTCTGGAGATAAACACTAATGAAAGGAAAGAAGAGAAGAATCAAGCGAGAGGGGAAAATAAACAAAAGAGAAATTGTGGAGGAGATCAGAGGGTGGAGATAAATATAAATAATAAGGGGACCAGGCAGAAAATGTTTATTAAGGAGACAGGGCAGAGGAAAAGATGAGCTTCCAGAGGAGATCTGAGGCAGACAAGGGCAGAGCAGTGGGAGGCAGTGGGACCTCTTCCAGCTGGGAGGGAGGAGCTGGCAGGAGGAGTGGGCAGGGGCAGAGGCTGGGCAGGACAGCAGGTATGGGCAGGATGGCAGGTGAAGGCAGCGCAGCAGGGTGAGAGCAGGGTGAGAGCAGGGCAGCAGGGTGAGAGCAGGGCAGCAGGGTGAGGGCAGGGTGAGGGCAGGGTGAGAGCAGGGCAGCAGGGTGAGGGCAGGGTGAGGGCAGGGTGAGGGCAGGGCAGCAGGTGAGGGCCAGGCGAGGGCAGGATCGCTGCCGGATTTACGCTCCGAAGGCTCTCAGCAGACGTGGAAGCTCAGCCCTCCTCACCTGCTGCGCTCCCTCCATGCTGCATTCACGCTGCAGCAGCTGCCAAATGGTACCACAAATAAACTGTGGGTGCTGCTGTGTGACCCACGCTGGGGACAACCAGAGAGCCCCAGGGCCGCTCCCCCCACCGCCCCAGGGGCACGGCAGACCTGAGAAGTTGACGCTGCGGATGTACTTGAGCAGCTCCACGCCGTCCACCGGGTCCATGCGGGGGCACAGCCCCACCTTGCCGGGGCACAGGTTCTTGTGCATGTTGTGCAGGGCGTGTCCCATGGCGTAGACGGCGTCGATGACGAACTGCACCTTCCCCTCCTGCTCGTACGAGGAGTCCTGGCCGATCCTCTCGCGGTCTGCAGGGACAGGGGAAGGGGGTTCCACCTCCTGTGCCCCCCCCAGGGTGTGTCTGCTGCACCCAAACCCTTGCAAGCGAGCCCAGCCCAGACTGGAGCAGCCGGAAATTCCAACCCCATTCCCAAACCTGCACACCCAGGGGACATGCAGCCGAGGAATGTTCTCCTGGGGAATACCCAGCCAACCTCTTTGTCGTGTGGTTCTGAAAATGTGGGTGCTGGCACCCTGCTGTGCTTCCAAGAGCCCTCAGGATGTCACATCCCTGTGGCATGGGACATCCCTAAACTCCCAGGTGCCCCAGCAGGATTCGGCTTGTGACCGACATCCCACCCTCACCCCTGCGTGTTTCATCCCTCCTTCATCTCCCAGGAGTTTCCACCAGCTCAGGCTCCACCAGTGGTGTCAAGGACCACCCAGGCAGCATCCATCACTGCCTGCCTGTCCCCCATCTCACTCCCAAAGCTTCCTGTCACCCCGCTCCCCTCATCACCTCCTGCCACCCCCTGCCTTGCTGACCCCACAGCCTGCCCAGCTGGCAGGATCCTGCAAGGATCTGGCAATTACCAGTGACAGCTGCCTTCCCTCCTGTCAAAACCACCCTTAATGGGACCACAAACATGTTGATCACTTAGCAGAAGACACCGATTAACGCAGCACGCTCTTAATTACAGCTGAGAGAGCGTCTCCCAAGGGGCACCGCGCTATGGAGAGCCCCGGCCTCTGCCCCTCCATCCCTGCCCTGAGGCATGGCTGGGCATCCTGCCAGGCCTCCAGCGGGAAGCAGGGTTTGTCAGGGAGCCGAGGGCACCACCTCCCTCCTCTGGAGAGGCAGCACATCCTAGAAAGCCACGCCAGGGTGCCCAAAATTAACTCCAGCTCCACCACGCAGGGACGCGCCCTGATGTGAGGTGGGACTCAGGGGGATTGCAGGGGACCAAGCACCAGGTGCTGACCCCTTCCTCCCCTGCTGTGGGGGAGTTGGGTGAAGCTCCAGGGAGAGGGGATGGCCCTGTGAGCCACGCTGGAGATCCCTGAGCCGGGACCTGTGCCACTGACACGACGCTAAAGCGAATTGATAACGGACTGACCGACAGGAAAAGATGATATCAGGGAGGTGAATTCATAGCCCATCCTTCAAAGTTATAAAAACGCTTTTGGAACGTGGAGATTACTCATGCAAAGCCCGGCAGGTGATCCCTTCTTCCACATTATTGACAGGAGCCATTAATCTTCTCCCTCAACTTCAGGCCCTTCCCCATATTCGTCTCCGAAGGCGCAGACAGGCCACTCTGTCTTGTCAAGATAATTACCCATTAAAAGAGGAGCTGTAATAGACTGTCCAGGGGAGCTGAGCCCATGGGGATGTCACAGCCCTGCCACCCTCCACAGCACCTCCTGCCCAGGGGACACACAGGACCCAGGGTTGGTCCCTTACAGCTCCTCAGCTTCCCTCAGCCCCCTCAATCCCGCACACATCCCAAAATCCAACCCGCCGCAATAGCACGGGTTGTGTAGGCTGGATTTTCATCCCTGTGCCAAGGCTGAGCAGTGCAGATAAGGAGACATCCCTGGGGCTGTCCCTCTGTCTGTCAGCACCTTGCCCCAGGCCCCAGCTGCTTTTTTCCAGACGGGAATTAGGCCGGTGCACAGAGGGGCAAGGATGAGCAGACAGCTGAGGCTTGTTCCCAACCTGGAGACAATAAATCTCTGCCAAGCTCCAATGGATGAGGGCCACGGAAGGGAGGTGACCTGCTGATTATAATAGCAGGGTCGTGCATCGTTCTACAGGGCTGGTAATTAATTTTCAAGAGCGTGACGAGGCTTGGTGGCCCCCTCGGAGGAGGGACGCAGCTCTTCCCCAGCGGCGGATGAGACGGGATTAGAATCAATTCCCAGCACACCACTGGTCCTGGCTTTTGGCAGGAGTTAATCAAAATCGCTCCCAGCACATCTGTGGGGAGCTGGGGATGGAGAATCTCCAAATCTTGTGGGCGCTGGCGGCAGCACCCAGCACCCCTTGCCGTGTTCTTGGGCTGGGTGAGCCCACCCGGGAGCAGGGACGGTCCCTCCACGTGGGATGCTCGTGGGAAACATCTGATGGGTGCTAGGGCTGGGCTCAGGGGAAACACAGGCAGCTGCCATCAGGAATTCCATCAGCTCAGCCCTCCCATCCAGGAAGGGGAACCAGGATCTGTCTGGTTCAGGGTGGGATCCTTCAGTTTGGTTTTTGGGGTGGAATAAACAAGCCAAGCTGGCATTTCTTGGGCATGTTGGGCTCTACCCAAACCTGAGGAAAAGAGCCCCAAACTGGGCATTTGCATCAGCCCTGCAAGGCAGGAGCTCGTGGATCTGCAGGAGCAGGTGATTTGCTTCACCAGGCGTTAGTTCCCTGCTCTATCAGCCAAGCAATCACTCGGGGGAAGGTTTATTTGCTGACAAATTCCTATGATTTAAAGACAGCTCCTAGGACATTTGCCACGTCGTAGTTTCAGCTGCTTCCACTGACACCTTGGCCCTGAAATATCACCTGTTTAAAAGCTACATCACGGTGGAGATGAGGAGATCAGCACTCACAGGGCCTGCTCATGCATCTCCTGGTGCCGAGGGTTCCGTGATGCTCCGGGGAAGGATGAGGAGCTCTTGGCTACCCAAGGCCATGGCTACGGGCCAGTTTTCCTGGCGTTGCTTCTTGCCCAGCTCCCACCCACCCAGATCACCAGCTGAACCCTTGGGGAATGCCTGCAAGGACAGGGATGTGGAAGCACCATCCTGCTCATCCTCAGTGGTGAAGGCAGGGGGGAGAATGAAACCTTCACACGATCCAACCTCGCAGGCACGGCCAGGTCCCTCTGCCTGACGGCACACGATGGCTTCAAAAGACATCCCTCCCAAGGGGACAAAGGGACACGCCAATGTCCCCAAGTCCTGCCGCGTCGCAGCCCACGAGCCACGGCGCCGTCATCTGTCTTCAGCCCGTGCCAGGCAGGCAGTAAATCTCTCCCATCTCTCAGTAAACATGTCACCTCCCCGAGCCTCCAACCATCACCTGACAGCAGCGCTGTCAGCAAGACAGATCCCCGGCTGCCTTGTTTACTGCACTCGTCCCTAAAGCCTCTTTTGGCAGGAAATGACTCAAAATGCACAGTGGGACTTGAGGAAGGAGCTGGGAACCTGGAATCGAGCTCTGACGCGATCCCCACCAGGTTCCCTGCTCACAAGCAGAACCACGCGCCCCATGAGCCCCCACAATCCCACCACAGCCCCCCAGCTCTTACTGGTGCATTTCTTGATGCTGCTGCCCTTCCTCAGCGCGTGCCGGCTCAGCTTGCAGTGGAAATTCTCCTCCCAGAACTCGGCAAACCAGATGTTCCGGCGGTTGTTGTCCAGGGTCCTGCTGGAGAAGTAGCGGTCGAAACCTGCCCGGGGAGAAAGTGGATGGCGGGGATAAATCCCGGGCATGACAGAGAGATGCATCACAGGTTCCCAAATTCCCCAGGCAGAGGGGAAGGGAACTGTTGTGAGCGCTGGGGACACATCAGAGTGTGGTGGGGTTGTGTCCAAAGAGCCACTTGTGCAGAGATGGGGGTGGAAAATCCACTCAGGGAAGATCCCCTGCAAAGCAGAGACTTTCTGGGACTTTGAGAGCAACAGGAAATGCGTCTCTAGGTACGTTGGTGATAAAGGGAGAGTAGGGAAAACAAAGCACATGGAAAATAAGGAGGTGATTGGTGGGTAAATCAGGAGATCTTTAAGGCCCCTTCCAACCTAAACCTTTCTGTGATTCCACGATGGTTCCACAACCAAAACCTGCAGTTAAGGAGGGCAAGCTCAGGGGACCCACGGAGAGCAGCCCATACCTCTGACTGAGACCCGCTTGGGCAGGATGGTGACAGAGCCCTCGGCCACCTCCTCCAGGTGCAGGACCGGGGCAATTTTGGAGCCCCAGCTGTCCGAGCCCATCCAGATGAAGTGCCCAGTCTGGTTCGCCCTCTTGGCCGCCTCCAGCACCCTTCTGTGGAAAGAAGCAGCAGAGGCTGGGCCACCAATTCTGTGTCTGGCCCCAGGGAAGTGGGGACACTGGCACAGTGCTGGTGACATCTCCTGCTGCGGGCACAAGTTTGGCATCAGGCACAACCTGGTGTACATGGACACACAAAATCCAGCGTGGCACCCTGGTCCCGCACCCTCTGTCCTCCCAGCCCAGGCACACAGGCTGCTTCTCCCACTTCATTTGCATATGTGCTGACTGGTAATTGAATTTCCCCTTAATTACCCAACATTAAGAAATCAGGTTATGCCGCAGCAGGCAGGGAAAGCAGCAGCGTGGAGAGCACGTGCTCCCAGCATGGCCAGCACCAGGAGAGGAGCAGCCAGTGCTGCCAGCACCCAGCATGGAGCTAAACTGGGCTCTGCTGGGCTCAACTGGGCAGCTGAGCAGCAGCTGGGAGTGGAGATGCCATCGGTCCTGCCGTGCATCCCTCCTGGTGCCAGGCACTCGGACACGCCAGCGCTCTCCTCCAGTGCCAGCCAGGTCAGAAACTCAGTGGGAGGATGGGCACGGAGCGTTCCTGGATCTGACCCTCGGGGCTCTGTCTCCCGGGGCTCACGGTCCCCTCGGGGGCTCCTGTGGGTGCCCAGCCGTGTGGGAGCGGGGCCCAGGGCAGCTCCGTCTCCCCGTGCAGAGCCGAGGCCGGTTGTGACTCACCCCCCACGTCGGAGCTGATCATTTCAAGTCCAGATGGTGTTTGAAACACATAATAAGGGAAAAAGCCCCACAGAAATCCAGCAGAGATGCAGATGAGATGGGAAGAGGCAGGCGTGCAGCGGGAGCCGTGCAGGCTGCTCCGTGCTCATCCCAGGCTGCCCTGGGCTCCGGGCACATCCCTCCCTAGGACAGTCACAGCCCGTGTCCCACTCTGTGAGAGCAGCTCCTCCAGCTGCCCCTGGTCCCTGTGCGGGGCAGGATGGCCCCAGGGCTAACCCAGGACATTCCTGTGGGATCAGTGATTTACACCTGAACTGAGCCAAGCAGAAATTCCAGCTACAACTTTCCCAGTTTGTCCTTCCCATCTTCCAGGCTCCACAATCCAGGGCTGGGATCATAGAGAATCCCACTCCTGCGCTAAAGGAGGCTGCGGAACCCCGCTGCCCAGGGCTGCAATCCCATTTGGATGCACAATGTTTCCAGAGCCCTGATAACCCCTGGACCTGCCATTTATCCTGCAAGGTAAATCCCTTTTCCCTCTCACCCCCACCGGATGTCAGCTCCACAGACATTTCTATTAAGGAAGGAAAAAAGAAACTGGGAGAGTTTGCACATCTGATGTAAACTGATTTAAACTTGCAGTTTACCCACATTTACATAATGTTTGCTGATTAATAAATTAGACACTTAGGAAATCAGGGGTAGCTCCGTGTGAATCATTCTGCTCCATAAACAACGGAGCCGCGGCTGCCGCTTCGCCTGCAGAGCAGCTCATCACCCTCAAGTGCCGCCACGTCCCCGGCCCTGCTGGGCACAGAGTGCAGGGGAGGCCCCCAAAAGCTCCCTGAAAGGTCCCCTAGATCTGTTCCTCTGCCACGCTGAGGCTGGGGCTGCTCTGCAAGGCACAACCAGAGCCTGGGTCCTGCCCTGGCCAGCTCGGAGCAGCCCCTGCGCGGTGTGAAGCAGCAGGTCATGATATCCAGGGCTTCCAAAACTGATGGAAAGGGATTTTCCTCCGCTGGGCTCTGAGTGGCTGTGGTTGGATGGCAGCCGCTTGCCAGTAGCCACCTGGCCACTCTGAGCGGGTCCCCGCTGCAGACGTTCCCTGCCACGCCGCACGGTGCATCCTCTCCCCAGTGCAGAAACATCCCAGTGCATCCCAGTGCATCCCTGCTCAGACCCCCTCCCGGCCAGGCCGGCCTCTCCCCACCTGATATCGTCCTCGTTGGCAAAGATGATGACGGCGCGGGCGTGGGAGGTCTCCAGGAGCCGGCGGATGATCTTGTCGAACTCCCCCGGCTTGGGCTCCCTCGGGATCTTCACGGACTGGGCCACGCAGACCCCGCCTGTGGCAGAGAGAGCCCTGGCACTGAGACACCCCACGAGTCCCTGTCCCCTGGGGACGGCCCCCCTCGCAGGGCTCCTCAGCCCGACAGGCAAAGCGGGGTCTCTCCAGCACTCCCACTGAGGGGCTGAGCACTTCACCATCTCCTCAGCCCAGACCTCCTGGCCACCACCCAGCCCCCTGGGACATCCCCCAGCCCTTACTCCTCTTCTCCCAGGTCTCCGCCTTCATGTCTCCACCCAGCTCAGCCCTTCTGCACCACATTCCCTGCCACCCTGTATCTCCGCAGCTCCTCTCTGCCTCCCACCCACTCCTCTGTCACCTTCAGCCACCACCACATCACACTCCAAACGTCCCCAGGACGGACACACGGTCCCATCCTGGCAGCTCAGTGAGGATTTTCCAGTTCCAAGCACCAGCCCCTCCCCAGCCCAGGATTTGCAAAGGGTTCTGCACACAGAATGGTCAAACTCTGGCAGGACCATCCCATGGGAAAAGCGGACAAGCCCTTCACCACCGAGCAGCCAGGCCCTGCAGAGGGGTTTATTCTCATCCCTATGGCACTGGCCAAGTTCCAGCCCAGCTCTCCAAGGAGCCACTGCAAAAGCAGGTAATTAAAAGAGACAACTGAAAGAGCCCCCACACTTCACTGCTGGGCTCCCAACCTCCAGCTCCAAAAAGCCAGAGCCCTCCTGCTCCTGCATTTCTGAAGATGCCAATAAAGAGAGAGATGGGATAGAAAATTAAACATTGCGGGACCTTCTGGATGTAATTGATGGTCTCAATTTGCATAGTAAATGACACGGCTGATGCCTCCTGCCACTAACAGATCGCAGCTTAAGCAAAGGTCAGCGTAATTACCACCCAGGGCTGGGAGAGACTCCCAGAGCACGGCCCTGGAGAGGAGCAGGACAGGACAGGGTGGGGACACGCTCCAGGAGACTTCACTCCCTATGTGCAGCTGCAGGAAAACTGGGAAAATTTGGCCCCTTGCAGCCAAAACCCAAGAGCAGGGTGATGTTCCGGGTGCTGAGCGGGCAGGGAGGGCTGCAGGAATGGGGTCCAGCATCCCCACCCCCTACTCACTGGCCGGGGCTTTCCAGGGGTTTTCTGGGAGTTTGCTTTCCTGTGGGAAGAAATTGGGCCAATTTGCTGTTTGTTTCCCATATGGGGAGCCAGATGGATGGAGAGGAGGGAGTTGGATAAACAGACAGATCAGCCAGGCGAGGCGGGCAGCAGCCGGCAGCGCCAGCAGGACAGGAATGTCCCAGCCTGGGGACACTCACCCTGGTCACCACCGAGCCCCCGGGCAGGCCGGGGTGTCACAGCACACTGCCAGGGGCCACCGTGCAGCTTAATTACAGTTTCCATGGCAATCAATGGAGAAAATCCACCAAAAGCAGCAGTTTGCAGACACTGAGAACCTTCCAAAAGCGCTGGCACGGCCAGGCGGGAGCGAGCACGCGCGAGCGGCAGCTGGGGGCTGGCACGGGCACACACCTGAGTGCCACCAGGCACTCGTGCTAGGGAACATCTCCCTGCACACGTGGCAGAGGAGATGGACCCATAAATAAACGAGAAAAGAGGTTAAATCGATGGCAGCTCAGAAATGACCACGATGTGACTCGGCTGGTTCGTTAAATCAAACTAACGAGGAACGCAGCTCCTCAGGTGGCAGCCTGCGGGGCCGGGGAGCCCTCGGTTCCCACAGCAGATGCTGACAGTGTTTTTATCTTCTTAATTAATGAAATCGTAATCACCAACAGCAACAAGTCCAGGGTGTCAGGGGGGCAATGCTGAGTGGATTGGGGAGCTCTGTCTCTCGGCACCTGCACTACTCACGCCCCCGGCACTGCAGGCGGAGGGGATTTGTCAAGTGATGCTCCCACTGTCTTGGCACAAAAATCCATTTAGTCAAAACACTCCTCTAAAGCCAGAAATCAAAGTGAGGAGGTGGAAGCGATGGGGAGGAGGCGACCACTCTCTCTATTCCAGTAGGATGGCACAGCACTGCTCCCTGACTTGGGACGAGGTGTGACTCTGGGAGAAGGGCAGGTGAGGCATGGGGACCCGTCTCCTCCTCCCCCGGCTTGGGGAAGGACCAAAGTGGAGCAGGAATATTGGGGATGGTGGGGACATCCCACAGGCAGCTGCTGGAGGCAGTTCGAGGCCAGGCAGCCGGAGGATACTCAGGACAGCATTAAAAACAGCCTGGAAAACCCAGCCTGAGCCCACCTCAAACCTCCCCTTCCAGCGCTGCCTGCGCCATCCTCAGGCTCGTGTCCCTCCCATGCCGGTGGGTTCTGGCCTGCCCCAGGGCCCCGGGGACTCTCCCGATGCCCCGATGGGTATCACGGGTCAGGGCTTAATCTCCACCATTATGGCTCTGTGGGAGCACAGCCACTCCGGCTGCCCCTCTTGATTGCCGGTGTTTAATTAGCTCATGGCTCAGGGGGGTCTGCCGGGGCTCCCGCAGAGCCTGCCAAGCTCTGGGTAAAGGGTGAAGCTGGGGCCAGGCTCAGCCGTGCTGGGAACAGCGATGTGGATGTTCCCCCCGGCTCCGGGCAGTCGGGATCAGGCTCTGCACAGCCCAGCAGCGATGGCATTCCCACCCCCCAGATCCCATCCTAACTCCAGCTTTCCCACGAGATTCCCGAGCCCGGAGCCTTAACTGGGAGAGGTGGGCTGCTCCCCTGCCCCGGGACTCATTGTTTGTGTCACTTCAAAGCCTCCAGGAAGCAAGTGATTACAGGAGAAGCCATCAGGGACAGGGATCTGCGCCTCTCCTGCGAGTGGCGAGACGGAGACGCTGCAGTCAAACCTCCTGCCTCAAGATTTGGGAGTGGCTTTTTGGGGGCGACCTCCTGGTGCAGCCACCGCGAGTAATGAACCCGGCTGGAACCAGAAAGAGACAGCCAGGGATGTCACATGGGGATGAGCAAACGCATCACAAATATACATCAGGCTCTTAACTAAAAACATGGAAAACTTAGTGAAGGATGAAACAATAGAGGGGGGGAGACGGCAGCAGAATTGATCTGGGTGCATGACTAAGGAGTCCTGCGTTGGGCTGGGAATATTCCCCTCTGCACAGACCCAAGGTGTGGCACACACCAGCTCCGTTACACAAACATCCACCCCAGGCCTCATCTCCAAGAGCTTGGAGACAGCAGAGGCCTCAGTGATGCAGAGCCAGAGGGTCCTGGGTGGGTTTGTCTGTCACCAAAATGATGCCAGAGGTCAGGGGCATGGAGAAATGCTGGACAGAGGGGCTGGAGGTGGGGACACCAGGGACACTTCGATGCTGGCCCTGCAGTGCACCTTGGTGTGCAGTGGAAATCCAGCCGACAGCCACTGCCAGTGCAGGGTGCTCGAGGGGAGTAGGATGGATTTTGGGAGCAGAATGCCCTTCAAACACTTAAAAATGGCTGAAGAAAACACATCCATTGCAGAATGAACATCTCTGCAATGCTAAAACCCAAAAAGCAGCACTCTAGCAAAATAAGGACTCTACAGCCACCAGTGCAGCCACCAGCAACCTCCAGGGGCCAACAGCATCATCACCAGAGCGACTGCAAATATGGATAAAGATGAAAAGATAAATGAATAAAGATGTAACAGCCACCCAGGTCAGTCTGTTGTGGTAGCCCAGGGCCAGCCCAGCTGCAAGAACAACCCATCTCGAGGGCGAGTTTCCTCCCTGCACCGCTGTCGGAGGTCGTTTCGTGCCTCAAGCAGAACCGTTTTCCACCGAGCTGCGAAGCTTCAACGTGAGGCTCTGCTAAAAATTGAAACTGAAGGTCAAGTTGATAATGCATCAGAAAGCAAACAGCTTGAGTGCGAGCTGCTAACGACAGCAATGAGCATTATTGCCTGATGGAAATAAAACCCGACTCGGAAGGCTCAGGCTTGGCATGAGAAATGAAGCAGGGCGCTGTGGGGAGGAGAGCGGGAGCTGCTCACCCTGAGCCGGGTGGGTGAGGATCCCCCGGGCAGAGCCAGCGTGGGGGGCTGGGGATGGGGCTGGGGTTGTGCCTGGCCGCTCCCCCGGCATAAACACCCCCACAGGGAATCTCCACCACTTGCCCAGCCAGCCCCTGGCACAGGCCAGATCCTCGCTCAGCTGACAGCCCCGTCCGTCCCTCTGACAGGCTGGAGGCCCCTGGAAGCAGCGGCAAATCGTTGGATCCTTCAGGCTGCTGGAGAAGTGCAAGTGAGAGGCAGGAATATCCCACAGAGGGCACAGATCCTTCAGCCCTTCCCAATGGGTTTGTGCTTGTGCAAAGGTGTTTGGTGCCAGCAGAGCCCTCTGCGCAGGGGAACACGGAGAGGTGAAGTGGGCAGAGCCTGGCTCTTCCTCCAGCCTGGCATTGCCACCACAGATGGCACGGCTGAGGGAGTTTAAATACATGAAATAAAGGGGGGGGGGGAAAAAAAAAAAAAAAGCAAAAGCATGTTTTTGGTCCAGCCTCACCATTACTCACGGCTGTGACTCTACTCGCATGGGCAAAGCAGTGTGGCTGACACCCCACACTCGCTCCCAAGGGAGTTGCTCCAGGGAGCAGCTCAGAGCCCACCCGGGGCCCCACGCTGGGGCTGGCACAGACAGCTCCCACAAATCTCCATCATGTTCCTGCAGAGTGTCAGGGCCACAGCGTCACCGCTGGCACCGCACGGGCTTCCCTCACACTGCAGGCACCGTGGAAATCTGCTTTTTTTTTGATAACTAAATTATCACTAATGCACATAAATCGCCAGGTTATGTGGATACCCAAATTACAGGACTGCCGCAGCCCCGGATTAACACGCGGCCGCGTGCACTCCTTTATTCTGCAATTACGCTGTCAGATCGTTAACACCTGGTTAGAGGAGCTCGTGGTAACCACGGGTATCTCGAAGGAGAAGAGCTCATGCCGCAGCAGGACCACCAGTCACAACCACTGGTGCTTAGCGGAGGAGGAGCGTGGGTTTGAATCGTGCCTGTGCAGCCCCTCGGCCGCCCCAGGGGGGGCTGCAGCCGCGGATGGGGCAGCAGAGCATCCCCCGGCCCCTCCCCAAACCAGCCGGGCACGGTTGCACACACCCAGCGCAGCCCCTTCGCACCTGCAGCTCCACACTCACCCCCCGCCGCCACCGCCCCGCAGCGTCCCCGCGCGCTGCTCCTTGCGAAGCCACAGCCCCGTGAAAAACATTCCGCTTCTCAAGTGAAAATCCTGAAGAGCAGCTCCCAAGTTGGATCCCCAGATGGGCTTCTCTGCATACTGAAAGCACAGCCGGCTCCGGTGCCAGGGCGCGCGCGCGAGGCACGGAATTAGCGCTGCTCCTATTTATAGGGCTTTGATTAGGAGCTCGTCACCTCGAAGTTTTTATTCCCTTTATCCATTTATAAGGCCATAACGCAGTTTGACTGGCTCCAGATAGGCCGGTGTCCCACCGACTCTGCCAGAACCTAATGTGCCATTCAGACACACTTAAGCCTGTAATAAGCAGCAGCCTGTGCCCTGCAGGGGTTTAACTGTCTCAAAAAACACCCTTTAGCTCCCGCCCCACCCCGTGCTGGGGGGCTGAGGTGATGCCAGAGCCAGGAGGGACCCCCAGTGCTGTGCCAGCCGCTCCGTGGGGCCCCGGGGCAGCTCCGAGTTTGTGGTAGCAGCAGCCACGGCAGCGATTCCCAGGGCTCCTCACCCAGCCCGGGGTTGACGTTCGGGTCCCCACAAGCTCCTGCGCTGCTCCCAAGGCCGCTAATCCCCCTAAGCATCCCCGAGCTCCCGTCAGCAAAACTCTTTCTGCCTCCAGACAAATCCTCCCAAAGAGTTCTGCTGAGCACGGGCTTTCCGCCTGTCCAAAGCCCATAGACAAATTAAAGCACCTGCCCTGGGGGATAATTCCACTAAAATTGGGTGCAGCTCGTCACGGTGCCAACTTGATTTTCTGTTAAAACCTGGGAGTATTTGTAGAAGTCTTGTCTTCTGGAAGGCGCCCAGCGCCGTGGCTCAGGCACAAAGGGAGGGGTGAGACCAGCTTGGCAGAGCTGGGGGAGCAGGGAATGGGATCTCGAGATGCTTCCCAAAAGCAGCCTGCCCTGCAGAGTGGAGGCAGCCCAGGATTGCTGGTCCTAAGCCTTGCTGGAAAACCTGGATCCTTGTTCGGGCAGCCCCAAAACCTGCACTGCCCTGGGGCCATCCCCCAAACCACATCATCCATCACCTCGTCCACATCCCAGCTCAGCCCAAGGAGTCCAACCAGACACCTCCCTTTATCCCATCCTTTTCTCCTCCTGTCTCAGCCGCTCTCATCCCAGGAGAGATCCACTCACCATCCTCCCTGGACTTCTGGATGAAGGCCTCCACCCCGCTTTCACCGTAGCTGCCCTCAGAGGCCAGGGTGGAGACGTAATTCCACTTGAGGGCTTTGACAATGTCCACCATGGCCTGGGCCTGGTAGGTGTCCGAGGGGACGACGCGGGAGAAGAAGTCGTAGCGGCTGTTGTCGCTCAGGTCCGGCGCCGTGGAGGCGTAGCTGATCTGGGGGATCTGGGGTGGAGGAGGGAAAGGCACGGAATCAGGGGGAGCAGGTGATGATCTCCACCCCACAGCCATGCCCACGCTCCCAAAGCCCTGCTCTGGGGCAGAGGGAGGTGGGAACTGAGGATGAGCATGGGATAGGCGGAGCAGGTGCCACCATCAGGTGCTCCAGGGGACGTCGGGGCTTGGGGACCACCCGCAGCTCAGGGACACCCAGCACGACCCCGAAAGGGTTTTTGGAGCATCCAGTGTGGGAGAGACCAAAGAAAAAAACCATAATTCTGCCCTGGCTAGCACTGCCAGGGTCTCCCTTTGGCTTCCTCCCCAGGAAGGACAGATCCAACCCATCCTGCCCCCCCCAGCCCTAAATAAGCCCCTTAAATTAACCAGAGCCGCCGCACCCCTCCCGGCACACTGGAATGATTTAGCACCATGGGATCAGGCGATGTTTAACACTTACACAGCACTCTCCATCTCCAAAAAGCACCACACATCCTCATTTATCTTAAAGATGGAAAAGGCTTATTAAATTATCAAGCCCAGGTTCTCCCCACCAGCTGTGGGGATCCGAGTTGGTGTAATAAGCCTCAGCCACCTCGCTGGGAGCCCAGCTGGGAGCTGCATCCCAGAGATGAGACGTGCACCAGGGCCACCCCAGGGACCCCCCTGGGTGTCCCAACCCTGCCGGCCCCACTCCATCCTCCTCCAGTCCTGCATCTCCCAGTTCCTCCTTTGTTTCTCTGTGACTTCCCCTCTCCCACTCCTGCCTCTCTCTATTAAATGCGATTCCAGTGTTATAAACCCACGACTGCACCTGAATGCTAAAAGGCCCCTGGAAAGGAGCAGCCACCCTTCTACCTGCCTGCGAAATGGGAGATGAAAAAAGGGAGAGATGGAGCAGGACTGGGAGAGGGAGAGGAAGGAATCTTTATCAAGGCACAAATAGGATTACTCCCCGTGACAATCTGCTTTGTGCCTCCGTTCCGAGGGGCTCTGATCTGCTCGTTGGGGATCTCTGACTGGAGCCGGTGCGTGAGACTCCATTAAAATTCTGCTCAGCAGGTGAGGCGCTCGCCTGGCAATCGCTCGTCCCCGGGGGGAGCAGAGGGTGCTCCCAGCCAAATCCCTCCTCTTCCCTGCCAAGCCTGCAGGATGGCCACGGCTCGGGGTGGAGGCCCCACGAGGGCACAGGCAGCAGCAGTGCCCACGTCAAAGGCGATTTGGGGGCAGGGATGCACCCCTGCCCTTCCAGAGGGTCCCTTCCCAATGGTTTTCCCCCTGCCAAGTGTTTCGGTGTCACCTCTTCTGCAGGGCACAGGTGATGGAGACTTCCCAGCTATTCCCCATGCCACCACCACCCCACCCAGACTCCGACAGCCTGGGATTAAACCCTGGCCTGCCCAGCCTGCTCCAGCCTCAGCTGGGAAACAAAGCCCAGAAAATACCTGTTGATCCACAGGCTACGGACTGGAAGCTGTATTTTAATAAACAAAAGGAAAGGGCTTTTTTCCTCTCACTCCTCTGCCTTGGATGAAAGTGAAAATAAAATACCAGTTCCCAAGTGACCATTTCATAGATTTCTTCTGCCTTTTCCCCCCTCTGCCTTTTTGATAGCCCAACTCCTGGCATCAGCTATTTTCTCAGATAAAAGACAAAAGTCCTTTTAGGTACATAAAAGCAAAATGCAGGCAGGGAATTCAAGGTTCTTAGAAAGAAGGATGCAGTGGGAAGATGGAGGTGGAAATGTCTCTCAGCTGCAAATCTGGGCACTGGTGGTCCTTTGTCTGGCTCATCTCCAGCCTGGGACAAACACTGAGGAAATTAGTAGGACTAGCTCTCCTGCCCCCAAGAGTTCCTTGTCCCACCAAGAGTGGGGAGTGATCCTAGGGCAGGAGGGAAAAACCTCCTTCTTTCTCTTGTTTTGAATCAGAAAACATCACCCAGAACCACCCTGAGCCTGGAGAAACATCCCTCGGGGTAAGAGAGATGGTGGGAGCCAGGGCTGGGGGTGTCATCCTGCTGCTCCAGGGTCAGCAGATTGCTGTGATTGGCTTCAAATGCACTGGGAAAGCTGCGTTTGGTACCCATCATTATCACCCATCATTAATGAGGCTCAGGAGCTGCTGTGGTGTTTTCTCCAGCAGTGGGAGACAGAATCCCCCCAGACTGGGAAGAATTCAGCAAAGGTGAATCCCAGCTCAGGCTTAAACCACTGATGTCAACATCAGCCTGAGCAGGCAGGAAGAACCAAAACCAACCAAAACCCAACCAAAACCCAACCAAAAACCCCAAAACCACTGCAGAGGCAGAGCTGGGCACACTGGTCAGGAGCACCCCATGAGCAGGGGCTCCTGCACAAACCCCCCCATGCCAGAAACAGGGTCGGGAGCAGCTAATTCCCTCCCCATAATTATTAATTTCATGCATATCTTATGCAAACCCTTAGTTCGCCGACAAGATGGAATTGATTTAATTAGAATTTCCATCATCGAGCCATTTGGATGGCAGCTTTTAATTAGGGAGAGCATAAAGCACCGCAGGGGCTGGAGCAGAGAGGGGCTGAGCGGGGCTGCTCGGAACTCGGCGTCGGGATGGAACGAGCTGCAGCCCCATCCTGCTGCCCCTTCCCTGGGCACAGGGGGCAGGCCCACGATGCAGCCCTTGGCATCTCCCTGGAGAGGGGAAAGGCAGAAATAAAACTCCGGGAAGCACAGCAGGTGCGGGAGGATGCTGTCCCTGATCCCTGCCAGACCTGCCACCACCCGCCCCACTCCTCCTCAACAAGCCGTGCCCAGGGACCCCTCACGGCTGGGGGGCAGCCCAGGGGAGCCAGGCAGCCTCAATTTGTTCCAATAAGCCCCGGTGAAGAGCAAGGAATTGAAGTGGCAGCAGCAGGTGATTAATCAGAGCGTCCCCCAGCCCGCTGCCACCTCCCCGCTCGGTGAAGGTTTTTCACCCGCTGAAGCGGGGAAGCGTGTCCTGAATCGCTCCACCCCACTGCCCCCGCAGCCTCGGGGCACCCTGACACGAGCCAGGGGGCTCAGCCCTGCCGGGTGGGGGGTCAGAACCAGGGGCTGACCCAGCTCTGCCCCAGCCAGCAAGGCCTGGCGGGCCTGCAGGTGCCGAGTGCCCGGCTGCAGCGTCCTCAGGTGAATTATTCATGGTTGTACAACAGCCCCGCGCCGCAGAGAGCGGCTGCGCCCGCTGCCTTGGAGGAAACAATCGCCTCAAAGCGCCTGGCACGTGTCAAACCCAGCCTCTGGCTGCTCACCCCACGCCGAGCGCTTGGACCCCACCTCGTCACAGCTCTTCCTGGATGGGGACGAAAAACGCACCTCAGACCCCCCCAAAGCGGCTTTTAGGGGATCCCTTTTGCAGGGGACGGGCCTGGTTTCCTTGGCACCATCACCGCTTGTGGTGGTTCAGGAGCCATGGGCAGAGCTGGGGCTGGAGAGGCAGCAGCAAGGGGTGGGAAGGAGCTGGAACGTGCCAGAGCGCGATGGCAGTGACGCCAGAGAGATGCTATCACACGGAGCCGAGAGCACGGATTTGGGAAAAGGATTTTCTGCAGGCAGAGCGGCGAGGAGTGATGAAACCGGCTTGGACAGAGGATGCCGCATCTGCAAGTTGTTCCACTGATGTACAGCTTTAATTAGGAGGCGGCAGCTAACGAAGGACCCGTTATTTATTTATGTAGTGCAGGAGCGACAAAAGCCCTGGCAGGGAGGAGCAAGGCCGGCCTAGCGGGGAGGGCTGGGGGCTGTGCAGGGGATGGAGCAGGGAGAGGCGCACAGGAGGGAGTGTGGGATGGGACAAGGGACCACAGCAGGGACAGCATCATTTTGGGACAGGAACAGCCACCTGCAGTGTGCTCATGGTCTCAGGAGAGAAAGGGGAACACTGTGGGGGCCGCTGTGCTCCACTCCCAGCCAGGGCTCTGCAGGATTTGTGTGAACTCCTGGCCTTGGTGGACTTTAATTCATTCCATGCCACCCGCTTGATATCCTGGAGCCCTCCCAGATGTGCTGGAACCCTCCCCGAGAAGCACTTGAGCACTTCAGAAACCAGAGTGCTCAGAGGGCACTTGGAACACCCCTCAGGGAGGGTCCCCCCATCCCAGCTCCCAGCACTTTCCGCCAGCGCCCGCGTGCTGGGGGAGCACCGAGGGGGACAGCAGTGACACAGCACCGCGGGGTGGAGCAGAGCTCCAGCAAGTGCCATGCCCCAGGGAATGGGCAGAGGCGGCTGCCTGTGCCCCGAGGCAGCCAACGCTCCGCTGAACCTCGGAGCAGAGTCACCCACGCTTAAAGGTCAGCGGCGGCGCGAAATGGAAGTCGCCTTATTCTCATTTTAAACATGTCCCTGCCGTAAAAGCGGTGTTTGAATAACAAAGAGCAGCAGCAGCAGCAGCACTCGGGTCGTGGCATGGCGGGGGGAAGAGCCTCCAGCACCCCCAAACCCCCAGCCCCTGCCTGCCGCAGGAATGGCTGTGCCCAGACAGGTGGGACGAGACCCCAATCCCATGGGAATGGTGTCCCTGTGCTGGGACCACCGAGGAGGGCACCGACCCCCACACTGCGACTCACTGCTGTCTAGGAAAGGCTGAGATTTTCCTTATTCTCCTCTCCCAAGGGGTTTTGTAGTCTCCGTCCTCTGCCTGCTCATCCCCTCATTCGCATTTCTTCCCTGCCCCGTTGGGCTGGGATCAGCTCTGGATTAAAGTTCCTGGGGCTCAGGATGAACCAGGAGCAGCACCAGTGCCTGGCTGCTCAGTTGGGGCAGGGCTGCACCTGAGCTCAGTGACATCCTTCTGAACAGCTCTTTACCCAGGGACCAAAACTGGAGGAGAAGGGTGAGGGGAGAAAAAAAAGAACCTAGAAAGACTTCAGTTGCCCCCGACTGTTCTGACTGTCACTCTCCTGCCTCCTTCCCCACTGCCAACCTCCCTCCTCCTCTCCAGAGCTAGTATTCAATCTTTTTTGTCTTGGCAAATAGCTTTTAAGTTCCTCCCACTCCCTCTAATTTATATTATTTTAATTATTGAATAGCCCTCTCACTCGTCGCCTGGAACGTTAACACGTTTTTTAAAAAAAAAGGGACCCAGAAAAATCAAACTCCATCAGCGATCTGGTTTTTCTGTCTTCACTAACAGCTTCCAGCCCTCCCAGGAGGGGACCCGGCTCTCAGCACGCCGGGCTGGCAGAGGAAGAAGAGGGGGAAGAGAGAGGGGGGAAGCAGCACCAATCCTGCAGAACACAGGGGTTTCAGGGTGCTGGGAGAAGGCCAAGATGGGATGGGGCCCCCATTGCCACTGGAGGTGCAGAATATTTACATTTCTCTCTCATTTCTGCAGAGGGGCCCTTGTTCACACACTCTGCAGCCCAGGGACGTGCTTGTGGATAAATAAATGTACAGCAAGGAGAAAGGGAATTATGAACTCCTCGGCATTCCTGCGGCTGGCACGGAGCAGGACGGAGAGCCCTACTCACCCCACTACAGCCTGAGCTGTGGTTGGTGGCCCAGGACAAGTGTCCCCAGCCTGGCTGATGTCCCCCAGCCCGGAGCAGAGCGGCCCCAGCTGTCCCCTGCCATCGGCCATCGCGGCCTCCAGCCCTGTGGCCACCCAGCCCTCTGGCTCAGGTGGGATTTACATTTTGGGGTGTAACCCAAACCCCTGACGGAGCATCCCCCAGAACCAGCAGCAAACCGCCCCCCTCAGCCCACCTCCCACGCAGCCCCCGCCACAGGGAGGGAGCACCAGCGCCGCGAAGCCGGGGGAGATGAGACAAAAATCCTCCTGCTCCGAGCGTCGTCACTGGAGGGGGATGGAGGAAGGGATCCCCGGGGACCTGGGGGAGGCAGGAGAAGCATTTTAACAACGCCGGCTCTGCCTCCCCCCAGCTGTGGAGGAAGAGGCACTTGTGGAGAAACACTGCCAAAGCACCCGCGGGGGTTTTGCCGGGGGGTTCTCTTCACCTGGCCCAGCCCTACCTTGAAGAGCCGCAGGATGTTGGCCACCATGATGGACACGGAGCTGCCCGAGGCGCCGATGACGCCGACCACCCGCTCTGGCTTGGTGATGATGGGGGGCCCCCCGCTGACGCAGCGCACCTCGGTGCTGTCCTTCTCGATGAGGGCCTGCACGAAGGTCAGCGACTGCTCCAGGGCGTGCGTGTCCCGCGAGCACGTGTCCAGGATGCGGGCGCCCAGCGTGATGTTGGGCAGCAGGTCGGGGTCGTTGTTGATGCGGTCCAGGGCGAAGAGCATGGCCTCCAGGCGATGGATGCCCTTCTCCTTCTTCAGCTCCCCGCAGGCTTTGCCCTCGGCGCCCCGGCCGTGCACGGGGAAGAGCCCCCCGAGCGTGATGTCCCCGTCGATGCGGATGGAGTTCATGTGCGGGTAGCCCTGGCCTTTGGGCTTGGCAGCACCCCCGGGCGCCCACCCCCAGCTCCAGGCACTCAGGAGGAGGCAGAAGGACAAACGCTCCATGCAAAAGTGACCCCCGCTCATCGCCAACGCCGTGCAGGGGCAGAGCTCGGGCCGGGAACGCGGCGGTCAGGGGGCCGGGCCGGGCCGGGCGGGCGGCATGGCTCCGGAGGGATCCCGCTCCGGCACCGTCAGCGGCTCCCGACGGTGCTGCCGGCCCCGGGGGAGCAGCGGGAGGTCGGGATGCAGGAGGGTGCCGGGGTCTGCATGGCTACACCAGGGAGGAGAGACAGCAGCAGAGACACGAGCCCACACAAATCTTTGGGTCCTTCCTCCGGAGACCTTGGAGGGATGGGGAAAAGGGGAGAGAAAAAGTTAGGCAGGAGCAGGAAGAGGACATCGGCTATTCCGGGCTTTCATCAGGGAGCTGGCGGAAATTAGCACCAGGGGTTATGGCAAAAAAATAGATGTGGAATTCACTGGGTCTTTCAGTCACGCCAGGGGTTTTGGTTTAGCCCAGACTGCACCCGGGCAGAGGGGCTGGTCAGGGCCTCGGGGACACTGCCTCACAGAGCAGGACAAGTCAGTGACCAGCTCGGAGGGGGGCCTGAGACCCTGTCCCAACCTGTCCCTTCTTAAGGGAACTGTGAGGGTGGGACAAGTCCCAAGACAGTGCTCAGAGTGGGACAAACCCCACACACACCGCCAGCCCTGGTCCCTGCCTATCCTAAAACACCCCTACTTTTTCCTAAGGGGCTTTTCAGTCACCTTCCACAAGCCCACTTGTCTTGAGCCCCACAAACTGATGTCTCCATTCTCAGCTAGAGCCGGGCACTGCCAAAACCCAGCGTTCTGGATCCGAGTCACAACCCAAAGCACTGCGCTCCTGCTGCTCTCCCTTCAGGCCACTGATTCCTGAACCAGCAGCTGCTTCTGTTATCGACGGCTTCCAGCAGCAGATATCGACAGCACCAGAGCTGCCCCCGCCCCAGCAGCACAGCCCCTGCCTCAGTTTCCCCCCGAGGCAGGTTCCCCCTCATGCCCGTGCCCGCCTCCGTCTCCCAGCAGCCGCTGATGGATGCTGAGGGCAGTGCATGATTAATGCAGGCACCAAAAGCAGCGAGGAGACGAGCAGGCAAATGCATTCCCCAGGCAGGACGGGCAGCAACAAGGAGACCAAGGAAACAGCTCGAATTAATCTCGGCTCGAGCCCAGAGCCGGCACCCAAGCCCACGGCTGCCGGACAGAACCTCACCGGCCCCCAGGGTGCTCCTACTCCGAAGCCATCCCAGCCAGGAGGACCCCGGCTTCAACTCACCTCCATAAATTATGCACCTCCCCGCCCGCCGCAGCCGCAGCCGCTTGAAGGCCCATCTCCAAAGCGATTCTGACAGCCGGGGCTTTTAAGGAACCAGAATTACCGGTGCCCAGCTCTGTGCTTCCAAAGGCAGGAGGCTGGGAATGCTGCAGCAAAACCCCCGCCCCAGCCTGCCCGAGAGCCCCTGGGGGTGCAGCCCCGCTCGGATGGGGATCAGGGACAGGGATCAGCCTTCTGCGGGGTCCTGTCCCCTCTGCAATGACCACCCCACACATCACCAGTGGGCACGGAGCAGGGGAATGTGGCTCCCGGCACGGCCTGGGAGCGAGTCAGGCTCTGTCCGTGCTGGGGAGGAGGAGGATGGGGAGATGAAGGGATGCTCAGACTCCACAGCCACCTTCACAGCCCCGCACCAGCTGAAAGCAGGTCACCTCTCCCCACCCTCATCCCTGGAGCTGCAACATTCCTGCCCATCAAAGGTGGGATGCTCACACCACGGACCCGCTCCCAGGAAAACCCTCAGAGCCCATGGCAGCTCCCGCAGAGCTGGCAGTGCCCCCAGAGCCCACTGCCTTTCCCTTTCTTCTTTTAAGCTTTTTCCCTCTCTGTTCTCTCCCCTTTGTGGCTCCTTTGATCATATAATCTGAACGAACTGAAGGTAAAAATATCACGGCAGGCGAGAAGAAAGCACAAATAATGGGGAGAGGAGGAGGGAGCTGGTTCGGATCCCTCACGGAATCATCCGGGGAGATGGAGCCGGAGTTACCCGATGAGCCCCTGCTGCAAACGGCCCAGGAAGGGGTGACAGATGAGCACCCTGTCCCCTCCACCTGCCCCCAGCAGCCCCTCAGCCACACACAAGTCACTGCTTCCACACAGCCCAGACCTTGGCTGCACCACGCCTGAGCCTCCCCAAAGCAGCTGCTCCACCAGGGGCACACCTGGAGGGAGGTGCACATCTGGAAGAAGACACCTGCCTACAGCAGGTGCTGATGGAGCAGGGAGCAGCCTTACCACACGCTCTGGGCAGCAAGGGGCCAGAGCCACCCTCCTGCTCTGCCTGCACGGCTCCCGGAGGCACCCGAGGGTGGGAATAAGAGGGTGGGATCATCACTCAGCATGGTGCTCATCCCAGCCCCGAAGGAAGGAGCAATTCTGCTTTCTCCTACTTCCACCAGCACAGCATCGGTGAGGACCTTTCCCATCACCCTCATCCCGGCTATACCGCAGCCCGATCCGGATCTGGGAATGGCACAGGTTCCAACCAAACCGAGATCTCCAGGGCCCTGGCGTGGGTCATCCCCTGCCCGAGCCAGGGCGCGCTGAGCAGCGCCAGGGCAGAGGGAGCCGCTGCTGGGTGCTGCTGCCCCAGGACAGGCAGAGCCCTGCGGGTGCCGGCACCCGGACAGGGGCCGGGCAGCACAGTGGCATCCTGCCCCCCTCTAGTGGTGGCCACCGGGCCACCGGCATGGCCAGCCACGGAGGGCCCTGGAAGGAACAAGGGAGTGCTCAGCTGGGCAGGGGAGCCCCTCTTGAGGCGACCTGGTCTAGTGGAAGGTGTCCCTGCCCATGGCAGGGGCTGGAGCTGGATGAGCTTTAAGGTCCCTTCCGACCTGAACCATTCTGTGATTCCATGAAATCAAACTCTGATTAAAAATTCCTCCACATCACAGAGATCTCCTGCTGCAAAACCTTCTCCAGTGCCCAGAGGAGCAACCAGCCACCCCAGGCATCACCTCTGTGGCTCCTCCCCGCAGCTCCTCCTGCACATCCCCCCAAGCCCTGCCCGGGCTGGACTGTGGTGGGACACGCTCTGGACAGACCCCTCTCCGAGCAGACCCCACTCTGCAGAGCTCTGCCTGCAGCAGGATCCGTCATCTCCCAGTTCACAGGGTGTTTTCTGGGGCTCCTTAAACCCGGCAGAGGCTGAGCTGGTTACGCAGCCCAGGAGAAGCAGCAATAATCAGCCAAGAGCACCCAGCACTCACCTGCACGTCCCCATCCCCAGCTGCCAGAGCCCAGCTCCACCAGCACCAGAGACTCCAGCCCAGCCCTGGCACCGGGGGGACTGTGCCAGCTTAAGCCACATTGGCTCCTACCAGCTCCACAGCATCTTTTTGAAAATCAAGGCTATTTCTTTCCCCACCTGCTCTTCCTCCAGCAGCAGGGCCAGCCAGCAGGCAGCACAATATCCCAATTATTGTACACTCACTCTTCCCGCCTGCAAGCAGCTACAGGGTACTTCGCTTGGCTCCTGGTCTTTTTAATTGCAAAACCTCCATGAAGTAGAGCAGAATTGAGACGTGGACAGAGGGAGGAGACGCCAGGTTAAGTTCTCTCCTGACAGGCAAAACCTTAAGTATTCAGGTCCAGCACCCCAGCGTTCGCTCGGAGAAGCAAGGCCACGGCTCAGCAGGCAGCAGCGAGCAGAGACCCCGGACTGTGCCATCCAGACCCTCCCCAGTGAGCTCCAAGACGCAGCCCCTGCCCCAGCAACCCCTCGATCGATGCATGAACTGGTATCACAACGCTCACACAAGCCTGAGCCCATCACCAAGGTGCCAGCTCGTCCTCTCCGCAACCAGGTCCTGCCAGCACCCGTCTCAGAGCCCCATGGAGGGGAAAAGCTGGGTACGACCATCCACCTCAGTGCCCTGGAGCATCTCCTGAAGGATGCCGAAATCCAAACAAAAGTGCGTCCGTAGGGCGCAGAAGAGATCCAGGGAATATTTACCACACCGTATTCATATATGTCCTTAACTGCAGCAAGCCCTCTCCTTCCGCCTCCCTCCCGCTGCCAAGCAGGTCAGGGCTAATCCCTCACTTTGAAGGATGGGATGGCGCGGCAGGGGGGGAAGGCGAGCAGGATCCAGCCCCGGAGCAAGCGGAGAGAGAACAGCAGCTCACCTTGCGGGCAGGCGGCGCGAGGTCTCCGCCGGCAGCCAGCGCAGAGCTCCAGCGGGAGCGGCTGCAAGCGAGGGAAGGAGCCGCCGCTCGTCCCCGCTCCTGCCACGTGCAGCAGAATCCCGCAATTAATTTTTTATCACCATCTGCAATTTGGGACGGTGCTGGCTCCAAGCGAGAGCGCGGCCTGACTGCCGGTGCCCGGCCGTGCCCGCGGCAGCGCGCGGTGTCCCCGCTCCCCATCGCACCTACGCCCCGGCACTGCGGTCTGGCAGCGCCGGCCCCTGCCCACACGCCCCCGGCGCTGACTCCAGAGACCCCCATCCCTTGCCGGGCTCGGTGCGGGGCCATCCAGGGAGCTTCAGGGAGGAAAACCCTCCGTGAGACGCAGCGCCCGGGAGGAAGAGCCGGTGCCCGCAGCGGGCGCGAAGCCGGGGAGGGCGGCGGGCGCGGGTTCACGTATGTTATAATTAGGACCTGCCGCTTCTTCAAGCCGTTGCCTTTCTGGGAAGAGCTGGAAGGGGGTGGCTGAGCTGACAAATCCATCCTCCTCCTGCCTGATGCCAAAGTTGAAGCACGTGATGCTCTTTTTCGGGGAGCCGTTAGGCTCCTCCGCAGGGCGATGCTGGCCCCTGGGATGTGGGACCAGGCCATGGCTCCACTCGAGCTTGGATTCCCACAGGAAAATCCCCTTGATGCTGCTCCAACACCCCGGGGTGTAGCTCAGCACCCCTAACCCAGTGCCTGACACCGTCCTCAAAAGGGCTTTGCCTGTAGCCCCCCAGCCTGGGGCAGGTGGAGCCACCGCTGCCCGTGGGGACCCTCTGCCATCAGAGAGGGACCACCCCCACCAGGGCCCCCAGCACTGCCCCTCCAGCTCGGCCAGGTGGCCAAAATCAGGTGGGATCTCTGCACATCCCATCAGACCGAGCCTCCCGGCGCAGAGGTGGCAGGTCACAGGGAAAAGGGTCCTGTCGCAGCTCTCCCCCCCGCCACAGCCTTGCCCAGCGCGTCCCCGCTGCCTGGCGCGGATAAACGCTGCTTACGGGGCGCAAAGGCAGGGAAGGAAACGAGGTTTTCCTTTTGGCAGTTCTCGTGGCGTTTCCCCGAGCGCCTCGCTGCATTCAACAGATCAGCTCTGCTCCTTGCCTTCATCCTTCCATCCCTCCGTCCCTCCCCGAGCCCTGCCCGGGGGCACACGGCCGCTGCCGGTGGGGTCCTGCGGTGACCGCCAGCCCT
>WAAG01017736.1:259709-272361 GCA_013390105.1 Tichodroma muraria
GGCGGGAAAACGCGTGAGGGGAGAAAAGGGAACAGGGCAAAGAAAGCCGGGGAAAATGGAAAAATGGGGAACAGGGAGGAAGGGAAGGGAGAAAACGGGACAAAAATCGCCAGAAAGGAAGAAAAGGACCCTGAGGGAGGGCACAAGGAAAGATGAACGGAGGGGTGGGCGGACAGATGGAGGGTTTGGGGAGTTGCACATCTGACCAGGTTGAGTGCACAGCTGGGGGTGTGGGTGGGAGGAGAGGGACGGCTGCGTGGCTGCATGGCTGGGTAGATGGAGATGTATGTGTGGTGTGAGACAACCAACCCACAGGGCTGGGGATGGCCGGGTTTCAGGGGATGCCAGGAACAGGGGCAGGGTCATCCACATTGGGGCTGCAGTGGGTCCCTGGCCAGGGGTCCTGCTGTGGCCGCTCTCCCCCAGGCTGGGCCCGTGGGGACTCTAGGCGGGGGCTGTGATGGTGCCGGCAGCGTCACCCACAGTGGTGGCAGCGCCCCAGCCCTGATCCCGGCCGCAGGGCTAATCCGCTTTGCTCGCGGGGACCAGATGGTCCCGCTAAGTGGGTCAGGCAGGAGCGGGGGACACCAGGGAGCACTGGGCACCACTGCGCTTCCCAACAGCTACAAAAAATAATCATCAAGTGGAATGAGGTGAAAGAGGAGCCTGGACGTGGCGGAGTTGGGGGGACACAGCCCCTGGACTGGCAGCGGGACAGGGCTCAGCAACTGTGGAGCATCTGGAGCCTCCTGAGCTGGTGGGGAAGAGCAGCTCCTTCCTGGTCTGCAGCCTCTGGGATGAACTTGCCCATGGCACAGCCGGTTATACTCTGCCTGCACTGGTCTCTGCACTGTGCCTGCACCCTTCCTGCACTGCTCTCTGCACCTCTGCCTGCACCTTGCCTGCACCCTTCCTGCACTGCTCTCTGCACCTCTGCCTGCACCTTGCCTGCACCCTGCTTGCACCTCTGTCTGCACCTCTGCCTGCACCAGCCCCTGCACTGCTGCCCTCACCTCCTGCCCAGCCCATGCAGGGTTATTTTCCCCTCTTCAGACCACAAAAGGGCACCAGCTGTCTCAAGAGTGGTCAACAGCTGCTGTTCCCAGTGTCCCACTGTCCCCAGGGGTCCTGCTGGCCCCACCAGCCCACGCTGACCCCACTCTCCCCAGCAGTGGCGCTGGTCCCCTTGTCTGTGTTGACGCTTCCTGCCCCTGAGACCCTTCCCAAACCAGCCCCAGCCCCTGTTCACCACTGCAATGGGGGGACCACAGAGTGGGACAGGTCCCCCAGTCCCCCCCAGCCCAGCACTGCCACCTCGGGGGCCTTCCATGCTGCCACCATCCACCACTGTCAATCCCCTCCCAGCTGAACCCTGCTGTGCCACGGCTAAAAATAAATCCATCAATTTCTAGGAAAGCTCCTTGGAGAGCATGAGCGAGTGGGAGCACATGGCCAGGAGGAGCATGCGTGCTCCAGGGGAAGCAGCATCCTTGGAGGAGACCGGGGGTCACCAAGCCCCTCCACATAGTCAGAGCCAGCCCAGGACACCTGCAGCATCCCCAGATCCCACGTGAACATTTTTTTTTCCCAATCCACTGCTTCCCAGAGCACCTAGACGAGGGGAAAAGGGGAGTCAAAGCTGGGCAGCACAGCACCTGCTCATCCCTCAAGAAATCTCCCCCTTGCTTACCTTGGGGTGGGGAAGGATGTCGGGGGGGCTGAGGGCAGCATCGCCACCTATGCTGGGGACAAGGCACCTTCGTGACCGGGGTGTAAGGGGCGTCAGCCAGCGGGACAAAGCTGGAATAGCAACACAGGGTATTTATTTCTGCCCTAACCCCCGCTGTGAGACATCAGCCCCTTCCCCTGCACATAACCGGGGACAGCTTTGCTGAGCCGCTAAGCTCCCGTTTAAGCAGCTGAGCGCAAGCGGCCGGATTTCCAGCCAGCGCATCCCTCCGGCTGCTCATCCGCCCAGAAATGCCGGGGTGGGGGGCCGGGTGCCGCCGTCCCCGCGGGGGCACAGCCGCCCCGGCTCTGCCTCGCCGCTCGCCCGCTCAGGCATTAACGCCGCCGTCAGCACAGATTAATTCTGCCCTGGGCTCCGCGCCGCGGCTGCAACACGCGGCCATGGTGCACCAGCCCCCGTGTTTTCTGCAGGAGGAGCCTGGTCACATCCAGATCCCAAAGGGAATTTGCAAAGGCTCGCTTAGGGATGGGTCTCCGCTCCAGGACACGTTTGCTTCGCAGGGAAATGCTGGAGCTCGCCTTTCTGTGGCCGGGCCGGCAGCGCCAGCGGCACCACGCGCGGCCCGGGGTGCTCTCGGTGCCGGCTCCACCCGGCCTCTCCTCCCACGGCTGCTCCCTGGAAGGATTTTGTGAAAGACGTGGGAGCACATTCAGAGGTTCCACGAGGCTCTATCTCCTTAAAATGCCCCTCTTTATTGCAGGGTGCATGCCCCCGTCAGTGAGCCCATCTCAACGCCAGGCTGTTTGTTGGTGACATCCCTCCAGTTCCTCTCCACGCTGTGACTGCCCCAAGCCACCGCAGGGAGGGCTTTCTCCTCGGGTGACACCGCTGCCGAATCTCCGAGTTCACGTACACAGGGGACAGCGCTGGGACAGAGAGACCAGGCAGGAGGCAGAGCCGTGTGAAATACTGGCGTGTTTATTGGTTGGCACGAGATTACAGCCCACGCTCTCGGCAAACTGGCATCCACCGATTTCTTTTCCAATTTTTCACTCTTTTAAAGACAGTGACAGCTTCCCCCTCACACACAACTCAACAGAGGAAACCCCTCGTGACAGGAGCCCGCTGCACCACCCAGCTTCACGCACGGAGAGCCCTCCAGCCTTTCTGGAGACACTGTAGATGAAAGGTCAGAATCATGTAGGGATGTCCTGCACCTGCCAGCCAGGACTGAGCAGGAGAACACCTGCATTATTCAGAGGCTCCAACGGAGACGGAGCCCCAAAGGAAACAGAACGTGTTTTCTACTGCACGTGGGACTTTGAACAAAGGTGTAAGAATGAGTCAGTAAGAAAGAGAAAAAGCATCCATTGCAATGCTCCATTTCCAAAGGGCCTTTGCAGTTGCAAAGTGTTTCTGCAAACTGTAATTAATTGAAACCCTCCCATGTGAAGTTCACCAGGAGATTAGAAACACCAAGTGCTGGAGTGAGGAACAGAGATCTGCAGCCAGGAAAATAAATCCAAACAGATTATGGGAATTACAAGTACAAAACCATCTTGAATTCAGAGAATTGAGTATTTCACTTGTAACTCATTGAAAATCACTGAAAATGTCAGGCCTCTTTTAATCCTAACAAATCAGCAAGTTGGTTCTCCACATCAGTTTTCCTTCTGCAAACTCGCTGACACTTCCCTGTGAAAGCCAGGTGGCAGGAGCAGCACAAAAACCTCCACGAGACATCCCAGCTGATCCCATGACAACCCAGCAGACCCCACCACATCCCAACTGACCCCACCACCGCACAGAGCACAACACCCAGGGATCCCTCTCCAGGCTCTGCAGTCGCCATCAGCCCCCACTCCAGGCCTGGACATTTGGATGACTTGGATCAGTATCTGGAAGGGTTCAGAACCCGTTTTCCATCACACCAAGGTCAGTGCCTGGGCTGGTCCCACCCTCAGCTGTGGGGATGAGGTCCAAGGTACCAGCTCAGACACAAACCAGAGACAGTCAAAGCCCCACAGCTCTGACCAGCCATGGAGATTCCTTGTTTTGGGGAGGAATGGAGAAGCCTCAGGCAAACACGCCCACGGACAGGAGGCTGGACAATGGACTCTGGTCATTCTTCCCTCAGCTGGGGTCTGGGGTCCCGTTCTCCTGATTTGGGGGGACTGCCAGGAGCCCCCCACATACACAGAGCTCATGGAAGGACTGAGCAGCAAATGCAAAGTGATCATTCCAGATTTTCTGATTTAATAAATATAAAATAGGACACACAGGAAATTCAACAAACACTCTCAGACCTCCCCAGGTTTCTGAGGCAATTCTAGAGCAAATTCATCAAGTATTACATCAAAATTCCCATCTTCCCACAAAAAAAAAAAAAAAAAAAAAAAAAAAAAAAAAAAAAAAAAAAAGGAAGAAAAAACCCCAGAACTCTATGGACTAGCACCAAAGAGAGATTTATAAATCTCCAAATACAACTTCAGTCCAGTTCAGGTTTTCTTCACCAGCTCGGTTTCTTTTTCACCAGCTACCCCTTAGTTATGTACAGACCCCTGATACTACCCCAGTACAGCACTCCAGGATCTCCACAGCCCAGAGCAGCTGGATTAGTTCATTCCAAGGTTAGGAAAATGAGGATCACACCCTGTGTGTGTCAGGGGCTCAGGGAGCAGCTGAGGGACACCCCAGCCATGAGGTCACCACGTCCCTGAAGGGCTGCAGCCACCAGATGATGCCATTATTGAGCAGGAGAAGGGAGCCAGGAGGGAAAACCCAGCCTGGGAGCAAGACCAGAGCAGGCACTGGGGCAAAAGGAAAGCTCCTCACACTGCAACAGTCACTGCTTGGGGCAGGTTCGGCTGAAGATGCAGCTCTGATCTCCCTCCAAGCACCAGCCACAGGCCCCACTTGGGAGGGTCAAATCCCAAACCAGCCCCTCACCAAGCCCCAGTGCTTCCTGTATGCTCTGCACAGGGATGGATGCTGCATCCACAAACACGTCAATTTGGGATAAACCAGTGAGAAGAGGCAGGAAAACCTACAGCTCTTGTACAAGGGGAACTCGTCGGACCTGTGCAGTCTCCAGGATTTTGATTCCCCACTCGCTGTGTGATGCTGAACACAGCTTCTGCATGGAAAAGCTGAGGCAAAGGCCCAAAGCCCCTGCTAGATCCGGGAAGGGAACTGAGGATTCCTGACATTCCCTACCCACATTTTTAGCCACTGAATACTTTGTGGCCACACAAGGGAAAAAGCAACACTTGCAGATTCCAATCCCTTTTCATTTTTCCCTTTACAGAGTTTGCTTTAAGGCACATTCCAGCTCAGGCTGAATGAGCTGCCTCGGTGCTCTGCAGAGAGCTCGCAGCATCCATCTACACAGGGACAGAGCTGCTGGGAATGCTGACACTGCTGCTCCTGCCAGCCCCCACACCAGCCCCGACCTTCCCCCAGCACCAGGGCAGCCAGCAGCAGGTTTGGGTGCTGCCTCCCCAGCACCCATGGGTGAGGGACTCTGACATGCAGCCTTCAGGCTCTGCCCCCTTCCCCTATTCCCAGAACACACCCACCTGGCTAAGCTGGAAGCAAACCAACCTGAGAAGACTGACACCATGTCCCCTCCCTGCTGTCACTGTCTCAGTCCTGGAGAGGTTTTACAGCCCAAAGTTTAATGTGTTTTCAATCTGAAAAAAAATTTTTTAGTTTGCACAGTGGCTGTTAACTCCACATCCAGGGAATGTTCTGCCTGATGCTGTACCTGGAGAGGTGAATGCCAACAGCTCAGAATTCCCAGTGCCACGGTAGTTCTGAGCTGGGGTGTGCTGGCCCTGCTGACCACACGGAGTATGGACAGCTGGGCCAGTGCTGCTGGGAAGTGGCAACACTGCCCTGAGATAGGGGAGGCACAGCTGTGACACTGAGGTTCCAACAAACCACTCAAACAATCCATCCTTGGGAAGCCACCAGAGGTACTTCAACATCACTGAATTACAGATTTCAGGGAGAATGGAAAAAAACCCTCCCTGCTTTCACTCTTCTCTCCCAGGAAAAGGCAGCACCTCCCAGGCCCAGCAGTGGCCCAGCCAGGCAGCACCCACACAGCACAGGGAAATCCCCCAATCCCCACCTGGGGTTCATCACTCTGAACTGCAAAAGGGTTCCTCCCTCTGAAATGTGCCTTTGAACAACCTCGGTGCGAGCGGAGCCACATCTGAAACCCAAACCCGCCCAACAGCAACCACCTCAGTCAAGGGTCTGTGTGGTTCCTGACAGATGCGATTTCCAAGCTGCCAATAACCAAAGAACCAAAATCCCTGTTCCATCACAACAAATCCTTGTCTGGGAGAGACTCCTCAAAGCCAGAGCCACGCAATTCCAGCTCTGCTGGGTTTCATTACACTCAGCTCTCTCTGCAGAGGGAAGTCCACCTGCCTCTTGAGTTCTACACATTGTGTAAGACCACCAGAGAGGTTTGGGATCTGACAAATCCTGCTGGAAGGATTGAGCAGCACTTGGACACACAGGTACGCCAGGGGTGTCTTCCATTTCTCCTGCTCCCATGCTGGAGTCACCAAACTGGGCAGAGTTGCCTGTCCCTCGCTGGTGTACCAAGAGCGGGGTGTCCTTGGACCATGACCACTGGAATGGAAAGCGGCAAGGGAAGAAGGGACCCCATCAGTGACATCACTGTGCCCCTAAGGAGCTGCAGAGGTGATGAAGAGCAGCAGCCCCTCCTCACCTGCACCCCACTCATACCCCAAACCAGCATTCGGGACCTGCCGTCACAGGGGGACCAGACAGCCGCTGCACCTCGCTGGCTGGCTGGGGACCCCTCTGTGGTACCCAGCTCCCAGCAGCGCCCAGAGAGCACAGCCAGGCTGAGAGCCAGCTAAGAACTGCTCCCACGGGATGCTGTGACACAGAGTGACACCCCACGTAAGGGTCAGGCCAGCTGAGCTAAGAATCCCAACGCTACCAGCTCGGAACAGCAGCAGATTTAGCACAGCTGGGAGCCCCAGGCTCATCCCCCGGGATTCAGCACGCTCAGGACAGCGGCCCCGGCAGTGAGACCGAGCGGCACCGTCCGGGCTCAGAACCAGAGCCACCCTCCCAGCAGCTCCCCTGTCCTCACACAGCCAGGGCAGAGGTCAGTCCCAAACCAATGAACAGCAGCTTAGATAAAACCACTCCAACTGCTGGGGGTGTAGCAGCTCTAGACAGAACCTCAGATGCTGAGGAAGATGGGAACTGTGTGGTGCAGGGAGAGATTCAGGGAGCACAGGGCTCAGGCCTGGTCTGAAATCTGCATCTCTTCAGTCAAGGCTATTCCTGCCCCAGGAGCCATTTCCAGTTACAAGGCATAACATCAGCCACTCCGTGGTAACAGCATCAATCCATGCCACATTAAAACACTTTCTTGGCACAATTTATTTTTTTCTGACCCAAACAAATAAGCCATTAGCAAGTCATTAACAATATTCTACCCTAAATTGTCAGTTTAACAGCCCTGTAAAAACATTTTTAGTTTAAAAACAAAAGTGTGCATGCTGCTGATATTAAAACTGCAGTTACTCTTTCGGGAGTACCAGCTGTTTTGTTGCAAAGCATTTCCAACATACTAATCTGTACAGTAGAGACCAAGACTCATTGAAGGCAGTAGACGGCTGTGTCAGGTGCCTCGCAGGGCGCGGGGACAGCGACTCTGGGAATTTCTTGGACACTTCCAGATAGAATATTCAAGCCCTTTTGAGAGTTTGGTTCAGGCTGACCAGCACATAGTGAGAAAGGATTGTACATTCGTCTCTAAGTTGAAGTGAGCTGAACTGGTGTAATTTAGGCTCAATTCCAGACGCTTGGGTTTGAGCTACTCCTTGAACAATGGGCTGTTCCTTACGCGTGGTTTTCCATGTCAGCGATCACTGGCACTGCTTTTGGCCTTGCTACTCCACACCGATGAAAGCAGGGAGAACAGGAAAGGAACAGAAGAGGACCTTAAAATGAACAGCTTCTTGCCAAATCAGCAAGGATACCATTCCCCCTTGTCCCAGACTCCATGGATATTTCTACCAGATTTTCATATTGTAAGCGCTTCTCAGGAAGAGAGAAAACTCCAGAACAGTGAGTGTTTATTAGAATATTTTTTGTTAAATAAAGAGCAGGAAAAAAAAAGGAAAAAAAAAAAAAAGTACTGCAGATTTAATTTCACATCTTGGCTCTGCTCTGACAAAGGAGAAGTTACTGAACTCAGCAACCACTTCTTGTCCCAAGCCAGGGATTAATTAATGCCCCTCCCAAAACTTGTACCTGTCCCAACCCACCCCCCCAACCCCAACCCTTCCCATTTATTTCCCAACTAGACAACACTGTTGGCAAATCAAGACAGCATGAAACTTACAGCAATAAAACAACAAACCCCCGTGTGAAGTGTGCCAACGCATCGGGGAGCTCTCCTGTGCCGCTGCCCCGGGAACGCTGCCTGCAGGAGGCAGCTGTACCTTTCACACACTTCGAGCACGCTCCCCGGTGCGACCCTAAGTGCTGCAGAACCACAGGACAAGAGACCGAACACCCGAATTTTCCCCCCGGGACTTCTCTTCGGGGACACGCGCGTGGTTCTCCGGTGAGCGCGATCCGGTGCTTCAGCACAAACCCCAAGCGTCCGGTTCAGCACGGCGTAAGGCATGTGGACAACAAGAGAGACGCGAGCAGGACGCAGCGGGAGCGGGGCACGGCGCCGGGGAGCCACGCTGCAGGGCGTCCGTCCGACCCCCCCGCGTCCCCGACTGCCACCGCAGCCGGCGCGAGCCGGGCGCGGTCGCGGCGCGGCTGAGGCCGTTTGGTTTTGGCCGGCGGTTCCAGACCAGCTCCGTGCGGTTTCGCTCGGATGGAAAGGCAGAAACACTGGCGGAAGCTGTCGGAGAAGCCGCAGGGCTGTCTGCAGGTGATCCAAACTCCGCCCTCAACTTCAAGTGTCACTGCACTAAATCGGGAGATACTGGATGGGGAGTAAACTGGCCCAGCCACTAGCACGGTCACAAAATGTGTGGTTTTAAAAAACAGAACAAAAGGCAAACAGATTAATTATGAACCCTTCTTTTCAGAAGCAGCTCAGGATTAAAAAAAAAAAAAAAATTCCTGCAAAATTAAAATGTTAGATTCTCCATCTAAAAAAAAAAAGTTTATACAGCTGTGCTGCGAGTGATCCCCACACGGGTCTGAGCAGCACCTTACAGTACAGACTAAGACTTGAAGAGCTGATCTCACATTGGAAGTCTTTTAATTAAAAAAAAAAAAAAAAAAAAGGTGGCTCTGGCTGGGGTGACACGAAGGGGACACTTGGGACACTTCAGAGCACAAGGCAGAGGCGGGGCTGGCAGCCTCCAGGCCGTGGAGCGGAGTACTGGGAAAGGGGCACTTCATGCACAAAATGTATTTTACAAAATACAGATCCAAAAAAAAAAAAAAAAAAAAAAAAGCAAAAAAAGCCAACAACAACAACAAAAAAATCATCCCACCTTGCACTAAATCGCAGCACTCTGAACACTTGCTCTGCCCCAGGCGGCTGCCCATGCCTGGTGTGAGGGAGGAGGCATGGAAACGGGAAGGGGAGGGAAATCCAGGTCTCAGTCTGCTTTTGGGACTTGCTCTCGCAGGGACGTCATCAGTCATCTGATGTCGGACACGGAGCTCTCGGAGTACGGCGTGGTCATCACCGGGGTGCCATTGTTGGCCAGACAGCCTTGCCTCAAGGTCTCGAAATATGAGGCCTGCACTGGTTTATGATACTGCAGAACTTTTATGGCATCCTCTATCTTAAACCATTCCCTTTTCCTTCCTGGGGGCAAAGAGAGAAATCAGTAGATGCAATAGAACGATGTTCGCTGATCTCAAGGGCCTCCCCCTCCAGCCCCATACTGACAGCTCCCCATATCCAGGGACAGGGGTTTGTTAAGGGCAGTACACCCCCTGTCTTGCATTTCTTAGCTAAAGAAGAACATTATGTTGCTATTTTTGCAATTTGTGTTCAAGCCAGATGCTCATTTTACGACAACTCACAACACACAAACCACGCACCACCCAATTTCCATCAGTTTGCAAGTGGACTTCAGCTTCCTGTGGACAGCTCTCAGTTCTTGCTCTTTCCATAAAGAGCTTGAGGGGAGTTATGTTCCATTTGCTGCAGTGCAGTCACAAACCTTGTGGGCAACAACAGGTTCATTTCCACTTGAGAATCCAATTTAAACACAAAGATTCCAAAGGTAACAGGGAATGATTAACCCACACTGCTCACATGTATTTCCTCTAGTCTCAGGACAGTTCTTCATGCTCTTTGTTTGGTACCTTCCAGTGCAAGAATTAAACACAAAATTGCTGCAGAAGCAGCTGGGCCACAGAGGTGACAAAAGCATCAATTTCACCGCAATTTTTTTCCCAAGCAACCAAAGGACACACCACTGGCAACTTTTCCCAGTGGCACTCACACACTCCAGGTCCCAGAGGGAAGCTGAGCTGACCTGTGGTTTGCTTCCATCAGTTAATGCAGCATGCACCAAGCTTACCAATATTGACAGAGTCCTCCCAGTCCTCCAACACTTCGGTGACGATGAGTACGTAAACATATGTCCTGTGCTTCCTGTCCCGGTTCTGGAAGGCAAAGAGGACAGAGTAACAACCAACCAGCAGCAACGACAAACCTTTTTAGGCAGGAGGGCACCGGGCCACTGCAAGATGCAAACTGCCCACCTTGGGTGCGGCTCCTCCCACAGCACAACTCATTCTCAGCTACTAAAAACTGTTGTGTTTTAAATCAGAGAGGTTTGAAGGTGTTAATAGGGACACCCAAAAGTGTAGTTCCTGATCTGTGGAGCAGTGCTTAAAAATTAGTTCTTCAGCTGGGAAAGTTTTGACCTATTTCAGGTGAGTCTGAAGGAGTCAGTGGCAGAACAACAGCAAGAAGAGCCGTGTCCGGTACCAGCCGACTGTGCCAGGTGTGGCTGTGAGTGCTAAAAATGCAGGGGGGACCCCACTCCCCAGCTTTTGGCAGCACCAAAAATATTCAGCCACACCAGTTATCACCAGTGATTTCACTGAAGTGCCCACTGCAAAGATCAGAATTGCTGAGCGGGCGTGTTTTTATTTACCAGGGACTTTTGAAGTTTGCATCAAACCAGCACCCCCTCACTCCAAGAACGCTGCAGAGCCATTGTTACTCCAACAAATATTTCTTTGCAACAAAATTTCACAGCGCCCACATCTGAAACTTACCTCAAAAATTCCCACTAATCTTCCTAATGTCCCTTTCACTCCGGCCTAGGAAAGTTCAAAGAGAAAAGAAACATGCTTTAACAACAGCTCAGTACGTGTTTCCTACTTGTTGTGCAGGACCAGTTCCCTTAGGAGAGGAAGCAAACGCTCTAAAATTCTGCTTGTCTTTAACCAACAAGGCAAAAGACAGAAATGTATCCCAAGTACTCAACATCCAAGCATTCCCAGGGTTTTTTTTTCTTGTTTTCCTACATTCAAACCATTTTGAATTCAATCTGGAGGAAGAAGACATATTTGAGGAGTTACTCCTTGCATACCAATACAATCCTCGTGACCAGAATCTCCTCTGGAGGTTATTACAGCCTGAGCATGGGGAACATTGGCTTTGAGGTTTGGCAGTTTTACCCCTTCAAAATCAGAGTTTATGGAAATAAAGTATGTGTAAGACATTCATTTACACCCCAAGAGTGACGTGACAGCTCCCGGGTATTTCAGGGGTGTCCTGCACACATTTGAAACAAGCCAATATAAACACAAAATGCTGTGATGTTGCCCTGGCAGCAGGAATGAGAGGGGTTTGGATATAACACAAAGGACAGGCATACTGAAATAAAGCTCTCGAATCAGAGACACAAATCAAGAGATCTAAGCAACAGTTCTGTCTGTTTGAATAGTACTGAGGATGTACCACTCCCTCACGTTTGGTGTCCCTTTTGGTACCTCTCTGCTGGCTCCCTCCCCGCCCTCCACAGCTCTCCTTGCAAAATCCCAGCCCACTCTCCTGCCTTTGCTTTATATTCCCTCTGTTTTATGACTGTAAATGGTTGGAACTCAAGTGCTACAGACAAGATGAGATCTTGCTCCATGATTTAACAGGTCTGAACCAACCCACACAGCCTGGCACACGACCCAGCCACAACTGGGAGGTAGAGTCAGCTCCGTCTCCGGCAGCTGGAACACATCCCATGAACAGCCCAGGGAAATTGTGCCTCTTGCAGATGAGATACAGAGATCCGATTATGCCAGGCTTCTCTTTTTTAAAAAAAAGATGTTTGAGTCACATTAACGATAAGACAAATTCTCTGTCCTACTGACCAGCTGCTGCACAGTCTCGTGCTGTCAGAAAGGAGGAACTTCCTTTAATGAGACAATTTTCCTGGTTAAGTTCCAGCTTCTGCATGAACAGGTACAAAACAATCAAGCCAGAGCACACCTCACTCCTGCTTCCAGTGGATGCTGATGTGGAACTGCCCCAGGAGCAAAGGGTTTGGGGCTCCCTCACTGCAAGCAGTCACAGAAATCTATAAATTTTTTTTGGTAACACACTCACTGAGCTCCACTTCTAGGAAGTGAATCAACTGAATCTTCTACTTCATTTTTGGACACGAGCTCTATTGTCTCACCAGTACTTGTGACATCCTGCTCAATGCAGAGGTGCCCCACTGACTGTGACTCTGGGGGCTATTTCTGAAGCCAGCAGCAACTCCATGAAGGAGCGGCAACCCCATGAAGGAGCAGTGGCTCCATAAAGGAGCAGCGACCCCATGAAGGAGCAGCAACCCCTGAAGGAGCAGCAATCCCATGAAGGAGCAGCAACTCCGTGAAGGAGCAGCAATCCTCTGAAGGAGCAGGGACTCCATAAAGGATCAGCGACCCCATGAAGGAGCAGCGACCCCATGAAGGAGCAGC
>WAAG01017736.1:272992-286468 GCA_013390105.1 Tichodroma muraria
CCCATGAAGGAGCAGCAACCCCATGAAGGAGCAGCAATCCCATGAAGGAGCAGCAACCCCATGAAGGAGCAGCAATCCCATGAAGGAGCAGCAACCCCATGAAGGAGCAGCAACCCCATGAAGGAGCAGCAATCCCATGAAGGTCGGTGCCCGCGTGCGCAGGACGGGCCGGGCAGAGCCCGCCTGACCTTTTCCAGGCAAGCAATTCCACCTCCTGTGCCAACCCTGCTTACCTGGGCTCAGCCTTCTCCCAAGGCATCTGGAATGCAAATGCTTCAAACGCATTTCCCTCAAGGAACTCCTTCAGCATTGGGATTTATTTTTAGCTAAGCCGTGTTCAACAGGCAGCAGTAAAACAGGGAGGAACTGGAGGCCTCCACCTTCACAACATACAGACGTGAATGCATTAAAAGGTGAAGCATAATCAAATATTTCTGGAAAATAACTGTCTTAAGCCAATGCTTCACTGCTTCCTGGTAAAGGTTGTTGAGTTTCTGCTCTCTCTACCTGTAGGCACTGAATCAGAAGCCAGGGACTTTGTTGTGATGGTTTAGTGAACTCTCAAGTCTGACTAGAAATAAATTTATCTCCAGGCAACTGGCCAACCTGAAGATGAAGGATGAATTCTGCTCAAGCAGCCTCCCAGGCAGTTTATCCCAGCTCCAGAATTGTGCTGGAAGTAGCAGAGGGAGGTGCGGAGCCCTTCCTTCTGTGCTGGTAAAGAGAGACAACAGAAATAACGCTGTCTGCAAACCAGGATCCTCCTGCTCTCCTGCCTGGTCTTATTTGCCCAAAAAGGCACAAAAAATGATGCCAAGACAAACATGTCTTGTAGAAAAATCATGCTGAATTATCATCAGACAACTGGAGAAAGCTCTAAGCTTTGCTTCACGCACAAACTTCTCATGTGCAGTTGTAAATGGCGACATAAAAGAATGGTTTGGTTAAAAGAAAAAATTGGGCTGATTTTATGAAGCAAGTTCTTACCAAAGCCTGCAAAACATATCAGCCACTGCTCCTGGGGGCCAATGTCTCTCCCAGCCCATTTTCCAGCTACAGTGGATTTCAAAGACAATATACAGGACACCCAACACCAACAGGGTTGTCATACGCCTGGTTTTTGAAAGAGCACTAAATTCCCACACTAACAGGAGAGTTGGTCTCTGTACAATGGAACAAACAAGCATGCAAGTGGAATTCACAGTCTCACACGAATTTCTAACATAGAAGTTGCCCAAGACACCTGAGAAAACAACCTACAGCTGCTATCACTAACAAGTCAAGCTTGGTAACCAGCAAGAGAACTGCTGGGCTCCTCTTCGGGCAAGCTCCCCACCTCCTCCTTTCATACGGGCCACGAGCATTTTCCTGGAGAGTTAAAGCACAGTCCCGGGCTCACCCAGGACTGCAGCAGGGTCTAAATCTTAATTTGCAGCAGATGACTCAGGAATTTTCTCCTCAATAGTAAATGAATTGAGAATGCTGTGACCTCCTGGGCCAGAACAGTGTGTGAGGCAGAGGCAGCACAATTGATTTTGTGCCCCTCTAAGCACTAGAAGTGCTGCAATCCTCAAAGTACATGGAGAATTCTAGGAGAATCCTAGGAGAATGCTCCTGGAACTATCAGCAGGGTTAAGAGAGCACCAGCATGAACTGTTCCAGCTGCAGGTGTGGAAACAAAGTAAGGCAATCACACGACAGGATTCCCTGGGAGAGGAACATACTCAGGTACAAGAGGACACACAGAGCTGGCAAAAATGAGCTTTCTCCCTGCTCTGCTGATCTAAATCAGCGTCCAGGGTCCAGAGGAGGAGGAAAAGGCAGCTCTGGCAAGAGCACATCAGCCACAGACACTGCCAGGGCCAGCTGCCTGCCCAGCACAGACTTCAAACCCCCACTGTACCCAGAGGGGTGGGCTGGGAGCTCAGGAAAAGGAACAAAAACCCGGAGGAAATGAAGCTTTACTAGTTCTGCTGCTCATGGAACAACTTGTTTTAATAAAGAAAAATTACTGAAGACATCCAAGAACAGCAGGTTCAGGTTTCAAAGCTGAAAATAAGTTGGGGTCAGATGCAAAAAGCAGCCTGCAGCAACACCATCTGTTCCTCGGGACAGCTTTTATTTCCTTCCATCTGAGCTAAGGAAAATGTGGGTTGGAATTTCAGCTATTTTACTTTGCTCTATTAGGCTCAAAGCCTGCATCTACTACAGATTACTGCTGGGCAAGAGGACTGTGGTGGAACACCCAAATCTTTGCTCTAAGAGCTGCACTACTGAAGGTGCAAATCCCACCCAGAAGGGCTGTGGACATGTTTAAAAGATGCTGATTCCAGGCCAGCTGGGCAAACTCTGCCATCTCAGAGAGGGTCAGACTCATTCATCTATTTCTGTACTGCACGACACCTTTATTTGCTTCTACACTTGTGAAATAGAAATGAAATTCCATGTCAGAATGAAGAACTTTCAGACACTGCAGTGTGAGTACACAGGGTAAGGGGCTTGAGCCACTGCTTGCACTGGCTGTGACCAACTAGGAGGAGTTCAAGGCCATCATCTCATCATTCATCTGTTGAGCCCTGCAGTACTTTTTTAAAAATCTTCCTATTTTAGCACTGAAAGATATCAATATCTGTGTTCTAAATCACTAACAAAATATATGAAACAGGAAAGATTATCTATAGAGCATGTTTAGAAGAGGGGAAAAAACGGTCCAGCAACCAGATCAAAGTACTGCCATGATGGACTATTCTTGATACTGGCACCAATTGCCTGTTTGATCACAGATCAAGCACAGATTATCTGGCTTTTGACTCCCATGAAGAAAGCACAACCAACATTCCTGCAGTGTTACAAAATGTGACATTTATAAAATATTTAAAGGTCAGGATGTGAAGAATGCTCTAAGTGAAAAATGACCTGGTGCTGAGTTTCACAGATGAGTGTGGAAGCTTTTTTTCAAAGTCTCTAATAAGTTTAAGGCATCTATTTCTAAACCATGGTGTTCACCAGTTGCTCACACCCATAAAAACCCCTTATTCCTAAGCAAAGAACACACTCCATGAGCACCAAGACCTGTTTGAAAAGGGCACACACCTTCCACAAGGTGAACTTTAGAACACACGTGGAGTTCCCAGTTCTGTAAGACTGACTACAGCACTTCTCAGCAACCTGTCAAAAATAAGAGGGTTTATCCTGAAGAGGCTGCTCTGACCCAGAGCTGCTGTGTCTGCTGTCACTCTGCACAAACAATGCCCAACAACTCCAGTCACTTCCAATTTCATGCAGACAACAGCAAGCATGACAAATGTTGGTACCTGTCTACTTCAGTACTTTAGATAAGGACTACCTAAAACTAGGACAAGGACTTGAACTCAAACTGGGACAGAGGGATCACAGCCTTTGCTCAGAATCAACGTTTCATTTTTGGAACAGAAAGAGGGAAAAGTTACCTGAGATGGCAATTTTATTCCAGCATTATTCCAGAAATAACATGGATAAACCCAAACACACACAGAGTAAAACTAAAACGGTGAATGCAGAAATTAAATATTCATTTAGGGAAGCCTGTTTTGAAAAAAATATGCACACCACGCAAAAGAGAATGAATTGAGAAGAGACAGCCTATTGTCATCCTCAAAAGCCACAAGCAACAGGAAGGGCCACAAGTTCTTACAGCTCTTCCAACCAGCTCTTATTAAAAACTGGAAAAGGCACACCAAAGTCAAGGAAAGAAACCCCACACATTTCTCCCACAGCATTGAGCAGCATTGCTCATTGTCACGGGGGAAATTGGATTTTCCCTCTCCCACCTCGAGCAACAAACTGGAACTGCTCAGCTAACCTGTGTCCCCATGAGTGGCTGTCCCAGGAGAGACGCAAAGACCTCAAACCTACTCAGAAATCAGCCTCAGCTCCCATCGACCCCAAAACACCTGGACTCACATGGAAGGGAGAGCAAGGGCTCCCAGCAGCCTCCTTGAAACCCTTTGTGCCAAACCAACAGCATGAACTGGGGAGGTGGGTGCTCCTGTCCTTCCCAACACTCCTGCTGTGCTCCAACAACATCCACTGGCAGGAAGCAAACGGCTCCTGGAACTCGAGGCCGGGGATGTGAGGGGTGATTCTGTGTGCAGATCCTCAGCAGCAGCACACGAGCACAGCCTGTCTGGGGAGGGCCTCGCACCCCTAAAGCTCTGCCAGCACCACTGGCAGCTGCAGGGCACTCGTGTCAGGCAGCTCCGTGACAGCTCCTCCGCCTGCACCACTCAGGGCTGCGGGTGCCCAGGTGAGCCGGGGGTGCCTGGGTGAGCTGAGAGTGCTCAGGTAAGCCAGGGGTGCCTGGCTGAGCTGGGGGTGCCCGGCTGAGCCGGGGGTGCTCAGGCAAACTGGGGCTGTCCAGGTGAGCCGGGGGTGCCCGGGTGAGCCAGAGGTGCTCAGGTGAGCCGGGAGTGCTCAGGCAAACCGGGGTTACCCAGGTGAGCCGTGGGTGGCCCAGTGAGCCACGGGAGCCCAGGTGAACTGGGGGTGCCCAGGTGAGCCAGGGGTGGCCAGGCGATTCCCAGGTGCTCCCGGCGCTCCGAGCTGCCGCCGTTCCGTGTTGGGAGCAACCGGGCAGAGGTGCCTCGCTGGGCAGAGCTCATCCCTGCCAGGCTGCCAGGGCTTGAGTTACACTGGCAGCGGGCACCGCTCCACGTGAGCAGGGAACACCAGGCGAGGAGCGGGATTATCTCAGCCAGCCCAAACCAGTTCCTGCGCGGCCGGAGCCGTGCCAGGGCTCCCTTCCAGCCAGCGCTGTCATGGAAAGAGCGCGGCTCTCCCGGGGCGCTGCTGCCCGCGCAGGGAGTGCCCCTGCACGTTTATTTTAAGGGCTGAGAGGCCACGCTGTGCACCTCCTGAATGAACCCTGGACTTCTGTATCAAATCACTTCATTATTAATAACGCTTGGGCTGAAAAGCAGGAGTCTTGCAGCTAAAAATATTTCTATTGTTCTGCTAGCACTCACTTTGGCTTGTAAAGTAGTTGAAAGGTTGCCGAGTTACTGGAAAAGCGGGAGCTGGGTTACAAGCTGGAAATAAAATTTGCAAGCAGCAATTCACAGTATTAGAGGGACCTAAAGACACTTAAAAAAATAAACTTTGACTGTATAATCTCTTTCTGATAAACTGTTAGATTATAAAAACATCCAAAGAGAAACACGCAACTCGAGAGATGCCACATTTGGTTAGTCCAACAGCCTGAATATTCAGAGTTTCGTTAGACAGCAGCAGGTACTTCCAAATAATTCAGGAAGAAACCTGCATATACCAGACAATCCAATAAAGCAGCTACAGGAGAAGCTTCCTCCCAAGTCCCATCAATTAGCTCTTGCTTTCTGTTCTGCACAGAGCCCAAAGATTTATAACCCTCCTGAAAGCATTTTTAATCCTGCCTTATGTAACTGTGGACCTACTTGGCCATTCCATCTATAATCATGCAATCTTTTCTGAACCTAAGCATCTCCCCAATTGGTTAATATTCAGAAGTAAATTCTAAAGACATGTTTTGCATACACTGCAGTCAACTGGCATTTGCTGCCTTTACACGTCTTATGAAGAAGAAGATTGTTCTTCCAGCTTTAAGAGAAAAATGTGCCATCTCCCTACAGCCCATTGATCTGTGTTTGATCTGCTGTTTGATCTCCTTCCTGAAACAGCCTCAAGTAAAAAAGAGAAAACAAACCAACCAACCCATGCACACTTTAGGAATTGCTGCTGGTAACTTAATATGGCCAATTTTACTTACTCACATAAACCTCACTATGTATTCTAAACCAAAATATACTTAGGTCCCGATATTTGGAGTGCTTTTAGTGTTTGCTAAGGGTTTATCTCTGCCTTCTTCCCAAGTACTAGACAGGTCCACAAAGGCACAGCTGAATTTTGAAGTTCTCTTCCAGAGAAAATGAAGCAAAGACTATGTATGCATTGAAGTGACTAGAGCTGAGCTTTATTTTCAGTTAAAGGTATCAGGCAAGGACAAGTTCATTACAACTGAGAGGTTTAATTACATTCCCATGTTCTCTTTATTTACGACTCCGTTTTTCTCCCACATGGGATGGGGATAACACCAGTGACCCTGTCTCTCTCCCTCAAGGAGGCGGAGGAACAGGGAGGAAAACAGACCCACAGAACCTGGCTAACAGGACAGGATGAAGCCACTCACCTCTTCACAGACCTCGCGCACGGCAGCCACGCCGGGCTCCTCCTCGGGCTCCATGCCACCCCCGGGGACAATCCATCGGTCCGGATGGCGACTACTGCTCACCAGCAGCACCTGTGGAGAGCAGAGCACAGCTGATGAGGCACCCCCGGTGCTCCCCCGCAGAGCCCAGCTGAAGGGCAGAGATTGTCTGTGCCTCACACAGCCCCAGACACGACCCAGCCAAGGCAAGGTCTTGGCACTGCTCGCTTTTCCCTCAGCCCCGTCCACACAGCCGTGGAAAGTCCATGAGCAGAGACGGCGAGGCACACCCGCACTCGGTGTTAATTCAGCCACTGCCTCTCCCTGCTGTGATGCATTGGAGGAAAAACTGTCCTTGCACACCACAACATTCATTAGCACTGGACACAGCATCACTCCCAGTGTGAGCTCACTGAAGAGCTCACAGCTCGGGATACACCTCAGGCAACACCAGAAATGCACAGATGCTGCTCAGCACCTCCACCTTTTGCAGAAGTACCTCGATTTAATTATCCTGGTGCCTTTGGTTTGCCTGTCCCTGCAGTTCTGTCACTACCAACACGTACACGTCCAGGACCTCCCACTGCACTATTTATGTGCAATTGTCTGAGCACAGATTCTCAGCCCCACTGTTTGTCACTTCTTTTGCAGTAAGCACTGAGAAGTTCAGCCCTGGCGCCAGCAGGTTTGGCTACTTTTGGTTTAAAGGAGGCTGTTCAATGAGGTATAAGCAAAATAAAAGCCTATATGAAACCTATTAAACTTAAAACTCCCTAGGAAAGGGCTGCACAGAAGCACAGACTTCTGTGATGAGAAAAATGGTTCAACCCTCTTCCCAGGAAGGATTTGCCATACACATGCTTTGTGGTAGGTTTTCTTGAAACAGTGTTTTTTATTCCAGGGTAATTCTGCTCTGTAGAAGTTCAGGTTCTGATTTGCCACCTCCCAGCAAGACAAACTCTTAACTAACACTCTCAACTGGCTACAGACTGTCCCAAAGAACAGCGAGACACTGTGCTTATTAAATCTACTTGCAATACATCCATGAGCAGAGATGGAAACTTAAAACAACACTAATACTGTTGTCCAGCTCTCTAAACAAAGCTCGTTCATTAGAGTCATCCTGCTGTACTTCATCATTTCACTGGCACAAAGCTCGGAGCCAAAGCAACTTGCTCCAGAAACTTTCCAACATACCAGTCCAATTAGGTTCCAGGCCAGCTATAGCAGTGTCACACATTTGGGAGTTACATTGCAGAGACACTGAAATCCCAGGCTTTACTGGGGAAACAGTGATTTGCCAGTAGGATATGAAAAGTTTTGCACTAATTACCCAAAAGAATCTACCTACAGAACTCAAAATTAAACTTCCAAAACAAAAACAAGCACAAGATTTCCAGGGTTTTCCACAGTTGGTTTATTTTGGAAATTCTTATCTGCCAACTGACCAAACTCGTACTGGAAACAAATGCAGCTGCATGGGCCACCTCAGTTCCACAGTTCCAAGTGGGATGGTGCCTGCCCTGTCCTCTGGCCAGGCTGTGACAGAACAGCGTTTGCTTTACAGCAACATCCCAAGTGTTTGGCCCTCTCCAAGAGGAAGGCAAAATTCCTCTCCCCCAGGCATCCAGTCCATGTAAAACACCACCAGAAAGGCATGCCTAAATAGGGAATGTAAACTTCATTCATCCTCAGAGCCCTTGGGACAGCTGCCAGTCCCTGCCAGGCCATCCCCAGCCACCTCAGTTTGCCACTGTGCCTCTTCCTAGCACAGTACTTGACTTCTACTCCATCCTCACTCATCACCCAGAAGAGCTTCGACTCAAATTCCTGACTCCAGGTCAGTTGGTGATTCTGAGGACAAAGCTAAAAAGCAGGAACAGCCATTTCAAGCGCACCTTTGCTGCCAGGTAAGGAAGCACCAGCTCTGCCACTTCCCATTGCAATTCAGAGCTCCAGCTCAAGGGGAAAAAAACCCCAGAAAAATATTAAAAAACCCTGCAGAACCAGACCTTTGAAACTCAGCAGAGCACACCTCACACTCCTGAACTCCTGCCACCTTCCAGGCGTGAGAACAAGGAGCTGCTACGGAACCCTGGACACAGACTGCTCCAGGAAACCTGCTCGGGCTGAGACAATGCCTCAGCAACACACCAGGAGGAACTTCTGGGTGTAAACAATGGTTTGAGGCAAAGTAAATTAACTTCAGCTGCTCTGGCAGTTGAGCATTTTCTGAATAGAATTAACATGAACAACCCTTGCTGGGAAGGAAAAACCTGTCATTCTCACACTTTTATGTAATCAGACTATTTCCTGTTTAATAAAAAGGAAATCCCATCAAGGGAGAGCAGGAAACAAGCCCTACAAGGTCATTCTTTTAAAACAACTTCAAACAGGATATTGCTACCAATGAGCTCTCCCAAGACAAAGGGGCTGAGTTCCAAACGAGGAAAAAAACCCACACTTCCAACACCAGTCCTGGATCCTGATACATGCAATGCATTCAGAGGGCTCAAGAAAAAAGTTGTCATCACCTGAATCCCAAAAAGGTTTGGGTTGGAAGGGACCTTGAAGGCCATCTCATTTCACCCCCTACCACCTTCCAGTAGACCAGCCCAAGAGTACAGCTGACTTTTTAGCTCATTAACTTCTCTATTATATAAATAACTTTTATTTTAAATTAATCTAAACAGCCATCAAAAAATAAATCAAAATTTACTTGTGTTTTTAAATCAGGCTAGAACACGTAAGAAGGTCAGACATTTACATTTTATCCTTGCCAGGCAACTGTGTTTAAAATGGCAACTGAGACTCTTGGCCTGCCAGGGACTTCGGAGTTGGATTTTGGAGCCACGTCTTGCAGACTTTTTGGAAAAGCATTTGCAGGTAACACGTCACATAGCCAAGTCGTGTTTTCCAGGATTTCAAAGGCAATTATGTCATTTCAAAGCAGGGAAATGAGCAACACAAGCCTCTCTGGCAAGGCAGGAGGTGGCCCTGCTGAAACTCTCCCACACAATCTCCCACAAAAGAGAAAGTTTAGAAAAATAAGCCAAGTTTGAAGTGTGCAGCAGGGGTTCGAAGCAGAGCCTCATGGCAAGAACCTTCAAAGCTGCACACAACAAATAAACCCAAACAAACCTGAGCAGTACTAACCCCGCCTGGAGGAGACAGGAAACACATCAAGACATCTAAGGCTGCCCAGACAGTCACATGGAATAAGGAGCTCCATGGGAAAAAGGGTAAAGAGTTTGTCCCCGAGATAAATCTGGGCATCCATGATACACAACGCTGACTTTAAAACAACCGACACAAACCTGCTGTATCCACAAGGAGGGGTTTCTCTGGTTTTTTTCCCCAGGAATAATGGGGCTCTGCAAAGCAAACACTGGGCAACCACGATCAGGCAGAGAATTAACTCGCCATTTGTGGAACAGAGGAGAGATTCCCAGGTTCTTCCATGCTATGGTGGATTTTAACAACATCCACCACCCATTAATAAAACAAGAGAGGCGACACCATAAGGAACACGATTCCTCGAAAGAGGCTCCACAGCAGCACTTGAGCAGACGGGAAGGGCCAGAGCCCTGTGAGAAGCTGGGCCTCAGCGTGGGTAGAAAATGAGCTGAGAACCTTCCAGACTTCCAGGAAAAGCCAGTGCTACCCACCTGTGCCAGCCAAGGCCGGGCAAGCTGGCATCCAGCACAGGGAACAGCAGGCAAGATGTTAAATCCAGGGTCTGGCCCAGCAGCCTCCTGCTGCCAGGAGCTGATCCATAGCTGCTGGCTCCTGACACAGCCTCTGCACTGCCTTACTTCCCCCTCAATATTTTCAGGTTTTCCCTCAATATTGACATGCTTTCTATCAATACTGTCGTGCTTTCTATCAACATTAAGCCATAAATCACATCGTTTGCACAGAGACAGAAGCACAAACCTCCCGGCACTGCACCTCATCTCCCACTCTAGCATCATTTATCAGAGCACAGCCTGCAAGGAAACGCTGCCGCAGAGGCTGCAGGAGCTGGGAGGAGAAGATGGCTGACTGCAAGGCTTTTGCTGTTCAATCTGTCTTTGTCTCAAAGTTTCAGTTTAAAACGGAGTCTGTTTCTCAGGAGCTGAGCTGCTCTCCCATGTGCCCCACGGCCAGGTAGATCACAGAGCTGGTGCTGTGTCCAGCATAACACCATGGGTGCTTCACTCAAAATTAACAAACACTCTCCCAGTCCCCAAATATCATTACTTTAATATATAAGTAATGCTTTTCCACCTGACAAAAGTGAGATATTCCTTTCACCACACCAAATCACCTTTAAGCCCTACGACCAGCAAGGGGTGAGAACTGGAGGAGCAGGGGGGAGAAGAGGGACACTGCTGTCACCAAAGCTGCGCAAAATTAATTTCATTTCCCCAGCAGCAACACAGCCTCGGTGACTCCCCAACAAATCACATTTTTTGCCAAACTGCAAAGGCAGGACGGCCCCAGGGCGCAGGCCAGAGCTTATGGGAGGGCTTCTCCCACCCTCTTGCTATTCCAGGCACGTTCTGGAGCTCGCACATGGCAGGAGTGAGTCCAGCCAGCGGTCAGCAGGGCTACAGCCAGCCCTGCACCTGGCAGGGTCAGCAGCTGGGACCACAACACACGCTCCCACCAGCCACAGAAATCCCTCCCCTGCCCATAACAGCCCGTCCCAGTTCCTCAACAGGATACATTCCCTTAGACAAGTGTTATTTTTGCACACACACCTGCACCAGGCTCCGTGGGATAACGGGATTTAACCGACAACGTGGGATCCAGGAGCTGGAGGTGGGAAATTCACGGCAGGACGCGCAAAAGGGGAGGGATTCACACTAGAGAACTTGACAAAAGTGAAGCACAAGTTTTGGAATGGGAGCAAGAGGTGAACTGGAAGAAGTTCAAGTCATTTCAAATGCTTGGATCGCAGAGAGGAAAAAATACAGCAGATTCTGATGGTTTTTAGGCTGCTGGTTAGAATAACAATAATAAATCACCATGTACCACGCTGCTGCTCTGGCTCCAGCACTCCACAGGTCCTGTTACTGCTACTGCAGCGCTCCTGCAACTTCACAGCCACTGCCTGCTCCTACCAGGGAGGAACATAATCCCAAGTCCTCCCCCTCCAGCGAAATTATGGTTTAGATAACCACAGAAATTATCTGCAACATGCCTTCCCATGCTTCAGGAGCAGCTGAACTGCCTGCAGCAGCTGCCGCTGCTTTCAGAAGTCGAGGGCTGATAAGGGGCACTCCCAGAGAGAGACCCCAAACCCCAGAACCTATTTCTGCCTGTCAAAACCAGTTTGGTGACCACTCAATGCTTACAAAACTTGTCCAGGCACACCTCTTCCAGGAGAAATGCTGGCTTGTAAAGTGCCCTTTTGAGTAAGGGAGGAAAAAAAGCAATGAAGAGGTATTTGGGCTTTTTACAGAGCCCAAATTACTCTGGCTGTCAGCAGCTGCACACTGGACTGATTAACCACCCTACTCAGGAAATACAGCACACACAAACTCTTGGGAAGCTGCTCAAATGTAAGTAGTTAATTCTACACACAGCATCAAAATATATCACTTGCAGGAGGAGACGTAACCCCTGAAACACCTGACAAAAATCTACCCAGCAGGCAATTGTATCCCTCCAAATTTCACAGGTTAACGTTAAATCTCTGAGAACAAAGAGTCAGTGTGCAATATCCAGTGGCAGAGACAGGAATTCTGAAACAAATACACACAAAATTTGAGAGATCTTTGACTGGTCTGTGCAGTCAGTCCTTCAGCTAGGCTGTAAAAGAACAAGCGTTTAAAGAAACAGAGGCCCTGCTTCCCAACCACTGGATGTCACCTACAGCATTCCCACATGGATGCTTGCTATTTGCAAGGTAGAACTGAGTTTTGCTAATTTTGCTCTACCCAAGCAAACCAGGAGAATTCTCCTTATTCTAAAAGAATGTAAAAGTCCAGGTACATGGTTGGGTTTGTTGTTTTTTTTTTACTAAGAAGGGAAAGAGTTGTTTTTCCAGACTGTGAGAAACCATCCATGGAAAGATAAGGTCCCCTGGCAGCAGTCCCTGCTGGGTGCACCTCCAAATGCTGGTACCTGTCTCCACACTGCAAGAGTTTGTCTGAAGGGTGTTCACCAAGTCAGGCAACTGGGCAGGAGATTATTTAAAAAAAAAAGAGGGGGACGACACAGAACACAGAGTGAGAAGGAAAAGGTAGGAAAACCAGCTCCTAGACAAGCAATAACTGGATCTGAGGTGGAACGGATTCCAAAGCGGTGCTCTGCAAAGAACAGACACAGCCACCACTGCTGGGTCCTTCTCCACAGACACAGGGTGGAGCACACCCTCTTTCCATAGTCATCACTTTTCCCTGAGCTGCAGCAGAACAAAACTGACTCAGTTCTTCAGTTTCACAACAGCTTGCTGAGCTTCCAGTAAATTAAGTGAAAATTTAACAATTTTCATTCTTTTGTTGTTTGGGAAAGTACAAGAGACTTGTTGTAAAACTGTTTAGTGACATCTGCTTTTGTGGGAAGGCAAAACACCTTTTAAGATGAAAGCCAGGTTTTGCAGAGGTTTATCCATTCTCCTGCTCTTAGAGAACACAACCTACAGATTCTACACAATCTACAGGGCTGAGAGGGACAGGAGAAGCACAGGCAAGAGATCCACTTCCAAGCTGGCCCTTATCCCCCTGAAGATGTGGTAAAAGGTTAGCAACAGACCAGGAGAACTTCACTGGGGTTCAACCACAACTCTTTTATGCAGCGGATGGGAGCACACAGTCAAGCCCAGCCATCAGAACAGGGATTCTGAGACTGTATTCCACAGAAAGCAGGATGATCATATGATGCTGGGCTCACTTACATCCCAGCAGTGAAGCACTCCGAGTGGTTTTAGCTGTTATTGGTTTACACTGGAGCCAAGGCACAGAGGACAGCCCAGGAGCACCTCGTGATCCCCCACCACACTCGGCGGGTTCCAATCCCAGCTCTGCTGTGTTACATCACAGCTGGAGTGAAACCGGCCCAGGAGAGGCCAGAAGGAAAAGAAAAAAGGTTCGTTTGCATTCCAATGGCTTTCCCAGAGGCCACCCGGCCCAGCTCTCCCCGTGTGACCACCGAGGGCTCGGCGCGTGCCAGGGCACCGGCCCCTGGGTGAAGCCTCTCTTCTCCCAGCTCCATTGAGGCCCCATTCACCGCTCAGAAAAGATTCTTCCCGAGGCATTTTCTCAAAA
>WAAG01017736.1:299977-358195 GCA_013390105.1 Tichodroma muraria
GTGAGCGCGGCCCCCGCGGGGGCAGCCGGGTCCCCTGCGGCGACGAGGTGCGGGACGCCCGGTTCCTTGCGGGGATGGGGTGCGGGATGCCGGGGTCCCCTGCCGGGATGGGGTTCGGGATGCCGGGGTCCCTTGCGGGGATGGGGGGACGGCGGGGGGAATGTTGTGCAAGGACCGGGCAGTAAGGCATGGCTTCGCAACCCCCGGCAGGACACAGTGTCCCCTGATCCTTTCTGCAAGCCAGGGAGGTTGGGGGGGGGTATATGACCTTCACCCCCTCCGTGTGTCCAGTGGGCTGCTGGGGAAAGGGACACCCCTTCTGCAATGCTGCCGCACTCCCGGGCTTATGCCTCAGTTTCCCCATCTGCAAATAGTGGGGGAACTTTTGCTGTCCCTGTCATCGCTGTCCCCCTGCCCAAATAAACACCTTACCCCATCACTGAGCCCCCTCCTTTCAGCACAGTCACCCCAGCTTCTCCTTTGCTGCGCCCTGCATCTCCCCACTTTCCTGTCCCCTCTGGCTCCAAGTGTGCTTCCCCACCACAGACAGCTGAAATTCCACTGTCCGTCCACCTCTCCTGCTCCCAGCAGCCCCATTTGCCTTCTGTCACCACCGGCTCCGAGTCCTTCCCACCAAGGCTCAGGGGACGGGACCCCCGTGCCAGCGCGTGACGCTCCGCTTCCCCCCTCCCTGATGCGGAAGCGAGGGGATGGCACCGCCGTATCCTCCACCATCCCTGTTTGCCACTTTTGGGTTTAATTGCAAACCTCATCTTTGGATTTCTGCCTAAACCCGGCTCCTGGGACCGCACAAATCCCTGCTCGGTGTCCGAGCAGCCTTGTTTACCGCGGCGAGCCGAGGTGGCAGGATGAGACAGAGCTGCAGAGCTGGGCAGCCAGTGGAACCCCGAGCTGAGGCTGAGCCCCCTCTCCCTTCCCCAGTCCCCCATGGCAGGGGATTGGCAATCCTGCTGCTGCTGCCCCTCCCGGGATCCCCATCCACATTCCCCATCCGCATTCCCGGCACATCCGCTGTCCCTGAGCTGGGCTGCAGGCTCCCCTGGAGAGACACTTGTGTTATCTGCAAATGCCAAGCAAGCTTCCAGAAATTTTTGCACGAGGCTCCTAAAATCCCTATAAGATTAATGGGTGCCCTGAGCAGGGCGTTTTTGGGAGTGCAGGGGGAAGGGGAAGGTCTCTGCAGAGCCCACATGGGCTGTGAAGCCGAGGGCTTGGAGCAAATGCGTCTCCCCTGGCTACTGCATCCTGGCAGCTCCTGGCCCCCGGCGGCCTCCCGTCTGTGCACAGGACACGAGGCTCCTGGTACTGCTCCTGGATCACTGAACCTCCTTTCTGCTTTGGGGGAGCCCACAAGCCCTGACCCTGCAGGGTCCAGCAGGTCCCCAGGCCTCAGATCCCCCCATCAATGCAGATGACCCTGATGGAAACAAGGAGGCTTCCATAGGCACATTCTATGTGTGGATTCATTGGAAAAGTGGCTCCCAGAAGTTTCCCACCATTACCTACGTGTGCCCTCCAGGATCCTGCTGCCCTTGCAGCCACCTCGTGCACTGCTTGAACACCAGGTCCCAGGCAGCCCCAGGGTGCTGCTCTGGCTGAAATCCCATGGAGAATCACCCACCATTCTGGATTTGGCTCTTTGCCCAAGGCCTCCAGCCCTGCTCATGTTGCAGCCAAAGGGGCTTTGCCAGGGGATGCAGGAGGGACCCTACACGAGCCTGCTCCCATGGAGACAGTACCCTGGAAGGGCCCAGGCTCACCACCTGCCTAGCATTGGGCTTGGCTTGATGACGAGGGGGCAGGATGGGTGCTGAGGCTGCTCAGCCCTGAGCCCCGGGCGCTGCTGGTGCGGAGCTGCCAGCGTGAATCAGCAGCACCCACTTAACCATTTCCTCCCAGGGTTCACATGGGGGTTCTGGAGGGGGCCACGCTTCAGCCGCGCCACAGCCAAAGCTCTCCGCACTCCCTGGCTCCCTGAGCTCTGACCCTCGCCAGCCCCAGGAGCATTTCCCTGCCCCAGCCCCATGGGACACACGTACCAGCCCCGGGGTGGGAATCCCACAGCCACTCAGCTGGGTCAGAGTTGAGCAGCAAACCAGGCGCAGCTCCTGCAGCTGCAAAGCCTCTTGCGACGCACGTCGGTGTCACGGGTTTTCCTGGGGCCTGCTGCTGTGCCTCGGCCATCTCAGCCCCCGTGTGTGGCCATCTCAGCCCCTGTGTGTGGCCGCAGTGGGAGCAGCACATGGGCACTGGTACCCACGGTGGGCGCAGCACGGCAGCCCCAGAATGTGGTGGGCGATGCTGCTTCCAGGCTCCTCTAGACTTCCTTGGTTGAATCCATTTGTCTTTGCCATGAGTGGTTCTCGTGTGACCACAGTGGTGCATCATGGTGGCATTGGCTCTACACCCCAAAAGGGACCCTCAAGCTGCCCGTGCTAAGGGAGAGCAAATGACCTTTCCTGTGGCCAAAAGCCTGAGGCCCATAGCCCACTTGCTTGGATTCCCACAGAGCAGTGCAGCTCCCAGTGTGGCTTCCCCCTGCCCTGGATGCTCTCAGCAATGGTCCCTCCCCCACCACCCTCCCAGTTAAGGGGGCTCACACCTGGCGTGAATCTCCTGCCTGGGGACAGGATGGGACAGGCATGGGGACACCATCTCGCTCTGTGCTCTGCTCCTCTCCTTGCAGAGCATCTGTCACCGTCCTGCCTTAGCCAGGGGCTCTTTGCAGCACAGGAACCTGCACCAGAGGCTCTGCAGCCACTCCTGCCCCTGGTCCCCACCAGGCTCAGCCAATGTGCCCAGAGGCAGGAGTGTGACATCCCCATCCCCTGCTTCTTGGCTGAATGAGACATGCTGGGTCTAAGACAACAAACACACCTGGAGAGAACAACCTGGGGACAGGGGGCAGCAGGACTGGGCTGTCCCACCTCGCTGGGGACAGGGCTCTGCCAGCCGGGTCTCTGCCATGGGGGTGCAGGCAGCTGCCCATGGCCTGGCCACGGTGTCAGCAGCACCAGCCTCTGCATTGCAGCAGCCTCCTGCCTGCACAGGGCCACGGCCACGGCACGGCCCCCACAGAGGGCAGAGACCTCCCTGCAGCAGCAGGGCAGCAGGAGCTGCCTGGAGGGTGAGGAGAGTTGTGTCAGTGCTCAGCACCGAGCAGGCTGACAGGAGAGACGCGCAGGGGGGTCGCTTCTGCAGGAGCAGCCCAAGGGCACGTGGAGCAGGAGCTGGGACAAACTCGGCCGTCACTTGATGCCAAACGCTCTGTGGCTTCTCCCTGGCAGCTCCGTGGAAGCGAGGGGCCGAAGCGGAGCCCCCCAGGCCGAGGGTAGCCAAGCGGCAGCGCGTGGCTGGGGCTGGCAGCTCTCCACGCCGCGGCTCGGCCGCCGGCTCTGCAGGCGCCAGGCATCACCGCCAGCCGCCCTGATGCGAGGTGATGGGCTGCGCTGGCAGGGCCGGGGGCCGGCGGGGGCTGGCAGGGGGCTGGCAGGGGGCTGGCCCGTGTGGCACAGGTGGCCGAGGCGGCCCGGCACGGTGGGGGCACACGCACGTGCGCGGGCGTGCGAGGATGATCATGCGTGGGGCTGCGTGGCGGGAGAGTGGCAACGAGGCGGCAGCGTTAGCTGGGAAGTGATGCAGAGCCAAAAATAACCCCCGGGCTGCGGCTCGGACCAGGTAGTGGCTCGGAGAGGGAGCTGCGGCAGCCACGTCCGCAGTGTCCCGTGGCATCAGTGGCTCGAAGGGGGCAGCTGGGGGCTGGCACTGTGCCCGTGGGTCCTGGGGTACACCCAGCCATGGGTGTGCTCCCTCCCTGCACTCCCCATCCCAGCCCTGGCATGCCGGAGTTGTCACCCTGAGGGTGCCCTTGCCATGCCAGCGCAGCCTCTGCAGCAAAACCCGGGGGCACGAGACCCGGGCACTGCACTGTGCCTGTGGCTTTCAGGGGTGACAATGCATGCAGCACCTGCGGGGTCCCTTGGGGCTGTGCCACCAGGTGCTCTGCCAGCACTGAGTGTGCTGGGGTGGGGAGGGCAGTGGCAGTGCTGTGGTGCCAGGCAGGAGCGGTGGCGGCACTGTAGGTGCCAAGGACAGTGGCCATGCTGTGTGTGCCAGGCAGGAGTGGTGTTGGCGCTGTGGGTGCCAGGCAGCGACAGTGATTGTGCCATGGCTGCCAGGCAGTGGCAATGGTGGTGCTGTGGGTGCCAGGCAGGAATAATGTTGGTGCCATGGCTGCCAGGCAGTGGCAGTAGCAGTAGTGTGGGTGCCAGGCAGGGACAGTGGCAGTGCCATGGGTGCCAGGAGGAGGGGTGGCAGTGCCGTGGGTGCCAGGCAGGGACAGTGGCAGTGCCATGGGTGCCAGGAGGAGGGGTGGCAGTGCCGTGGGTGCCAGGCAGGGACAGTGGCAGTGCCATGGGTGCCAGGAGGAGGGGTGGCAGTGCCGTGGGTGCCAGGCAGGGATAGTGGCAGTGCCATGGGTGCCAGGAGGAGGGGTGGCAGTGCCGTGGGTGCCAGGCAGGGATAGTAGCAGTGCCGTGAGTGCCAGGCAGGGACAGTGGCGGTGCCGTGGGTGCCAGGAGGAGGGGTGGCAGTGCCGTGGGTGCCAGGCAGGGACAGTGGCGGTGCCGTGGGTGCCAGGCCGGCGCGGGCGCTGCGTGCTGCCAGCTGCGGGGGGACGCTGCTGTCCCCCATCCATCTGCGTCTCGGCGGCTGAGCGAGGGACAGTCACGCGTTTATTTTTAACCGTCTGGGGAGGGTGGAGGGGATTGGTGCCTCCCTGGTTATATCACTAAATCCCTGCCAGGCCCTGTTAGTTCCAGCACAGCGAGCCCTGCGCCGCGCTCCAGTAACCGTTTCAGGTCTCCGTCCTCCTGGGGCCGTGCCCTGCCCTGGCCTGGGGACACCTCATGGCCAGCTGTGTGCACAGCTGCAGAGCGTGGGCACTCACTGGTGTTCCCCATGGGACCCTGTGCTCCCTCCCCACCACGGGGCAGGGCACAGGCAGCTGGGCTTCCCTCTGCCCATTCCACCTCCCCAAGGAAGAGATGGTGTGTGAAGTTCACGGCCACATCCCTCTCCCACAGCTCTTTTGGGGACAGGGCAGGAGGAAATTTAGGCTGCTCGTGGCCACCTTGTCCCCATCCCGGTGGCAGCTGCCATGCAGGATAGGCCCAGTGCTTTCCTGTGGAAACACTGTCCAAATCCAGGTCCGGATGGGGATGATGAGGAGAACGTTTAGGAAACGGCGACCACAGTCCCTGCTCTGCCCTGTGCAATGCCACCCCCAGCCCCCTCCCAGCTCTCGGCAAAGCACCGAAGGGTTAAGCCACGCAGCGGGGCCACGTGACACTCGGGGGATGCCGTTTTTCTGAAGATCAGGACGGATTAGGGTGGAATATCAGGACGAGAATTCCTTGGGCGGCGCATCCCCTGACCCTGCCACGGCCCCTCGCCCAGCGGCTCCCAGTGCTGGGCCAGGCCCCGGCGGGTGAGCGCCCACTGTGCTGCTCCCCACAATTCCCTCCCAGCGCCACTGGCTCGGGGGTGTTTGGACGGCAGCAAGTGGTGGTGGGCACTGGAGGAGTCTGTGAGTCCAGAGCTGGAGCGGGCACTGTCCCCATGCCTGTGCCCTGTACCCGGGTGCTCGTCCCACAGAGCTGTTGGCAGGAGGAATGGGGGTCCCCTGCACCCCCCCGTGACTCCCCTCTCCTGTCCCTCAGTGCATGAGGCTGGTGTTTGCCCAGGAAACCCCCAGCGCCTGCTCTGACGCCCGAGGCAGCGCCGGGAGCCATGTCGGGTTCCTACGACGACTCGGCATCGGCCGCCGAGGAAACAACCGACAGCTTCTGGGAGGTGAGTCCCGGCCATCCTCCTCCCACAGACCCCACCGCCACTGTCACTGCACCCCGGGGTGTCCCCCGGGCTGGGGGCTGCCCTCCCTTCTCTGCCTGAGAGCGTCCTTGCTGTGGTGGCTCTGTGTCTGAGCTGGCTCTGCCAAAGGTCTCAATCTTGGCTGTCCCTGAGTGACAGAGGGGTTGGAGGGAGTTGAGCTTGAGCAGCCCCAACCCAAAGCTCCATCCCCGCACCCCCAAATTGCCTGGTGCTTCCCCTGTAGCCACCCCAGGCCAGCAGGGGCTGAGCCAGGCAGGACGGTCACAGCCCCCACACCTGCCTGTCCCCGTGCCCATCCCAGGTGGGGAACTACAAGCGCACGGTGAAGCGGATCGATGATGGACACCGGCTCTGCAATGACCTCATGAACTGCGTGCACGAGCGGGCCAAGATCGAGAAGTCCTACGCCCAGCAGCTCACCGACTGGTCCAAGCGGTGGAGGCAGCTCATCGAGAAAGGTTCCATGGCTTCCCCAGGGGGAGGGTTTCCCTGGGACACCTGGGTCCCTGAGTACCATCACAGCTTCTCCTGGCAGAAATGGAGGGGGTAAGGGCAGTGGAGTGACCCCCAGCTGTCCCCTCGGCCCCCAGGTCCCCAGTATGGCAGCCTGGAGAAGGCGTGGGCTGCAATCATGACGGAGGCGGACAAGGTGAGCGAGCTGCACCAGGAGGTGAAGAACAGCCTCCTGAACGACGACTTCGAGAAGGTCAAGAACTGGCAGAAGGATGCCTACCACAAGCAGATCATGGGGGGCTTCAAGGAGGCCAAGGAGGCTGAGGATGGTTTCCGGAAAGCCCAGAAGCCCTGGGCCAAGAAGCTCAAGGAGGTGAGAGAAGCACGGAGTGTCCTGGGGCATCCCTGTGTCCCCAGGTCCAACTCTGTGTGCCCAGTCCAGACTGGGAGAGACGTGTGGCACTTCCCAACGGGCAGAGGGGTTGGCAGGGGGCTGTGACTGCTACTCTGATGTCCCTTCCTGTCCTCCCCACAGCTGGAGACAGCCAAGAAAGCCTATCACCTGGCGTGCAAGGAGGAGAAGCTGGCCATGACTCGCGAAGCCAACAGCAAGGCAGATCAGTCCAACACTCCCGAGCAGCAGAAGAAGCTCCAGGACAAAGTGGAAAAGTGCAAGCAAGACGTGCAAAAGGTGTGAGGCACTGCCCTGTGCTGGACGCATGAGGCATTGGGCAAGGGAAACCAGCGGAGGTGGCCACCATGTCTCTTTCTCCACCATCAGTTCCCAGTTTCCCATCCCTGTTCTCCTGGAGAAAGATGAGGACTTGCAGGCAGTGCTCAGGGGCATGTGAGCTGGGCAGGGATTTACCCCTCTTATGGGGGCTGATTCCACCCACTGAGGCTCCTGGCTCAGTTTGGGCTCCCCAGCTCTGATGACCCCCAAACCAGACCTCAGAGCATCCAGAAACTGCATCTGAGGTGTCAAGGTACAACCAGGATCCCTCCTGTGTTTTTGCAGACTCAGGAGAAGTATGAGAAGGTGCTGGACGAGCTGAACAAGTGCACCCCGCAGTACATCGAGAGCATGGAGCAGGTCTTTGAGCAGTGCCAGCAGTTTGAGGAAAAGAGGCTCAACTTCCTCAAGGAAATGCTCCTGGACATCAAGAGGCACCTGAACCTGGCCGAGAGCAGCAGGTAGGGATGGTGAATTCTGGCCAACACGATGGTCACCAAGAGGTACCAGAGTGGCAGCAGGCTGTGCGGGAGCCTGGCGCCCCCCGGTGCCTTGGAGGACACACAACCTGGCCCCAGGTGACACAGCCTGGGCGCGTCCCTGTCCCACACCGTCCCCGGGGGTCCACCCTGACCTCCAGCCCCCCAAACGCGCCTCTCCCCGCAGCTACGCCAACGTGTACCGGGAGCTGGAGCAGACCATCCGCATGTCGGACGCACAGGAGGACCTCCGGTGGTTCCGCAGCACCAGTGGCCCCGGGATGCCCATGAACTGGCCCCAGTTTGAGGTGAGGCTGGGCAGCCCTGGCTGGGTGCTGGCAGCCCTGCGGGGCAGCCGGGCACTCAGGGGTTGCTCGCTCTGTGCTTGCAGGAGTGGAACCCGGACCTGACGCACACGATAACGCGGAAGGAGAAGCAGAAGAAGGGCGAGGGGGTGGCCCTGACCAACGCCAGTAGCGCGGGCGACACGGGGGCTCAGGCGGGCGAGCGCGGGAGGTGAGGGCCGGCACGAAGGGGAGGAGGTGCCGTGAGAGGCACGGCCTTTGCCTGTGCAAGCATTTGGGGATGCGGGGTGTCCTCAGTGACGGCCACCCCTCCCTCTCCTCCCCCTCCCAGCGTGAGCAGCCACGACCGCGGGCAGACCTACAGCGCCGAGTGGTCCGATGACGAGGGCAGCAACTCCTTCAACACCAGCGAGGCCAACGGCGGCGCCAACCCCTTCGACGAGGAGTCGGCGGGGAAGGGCGTGAGGGTGCGGGCTCTGTACGACTACGACGGGCAGGAGCAGGACGAGCTCAGCTTCAAAGCAGGTACGGCCCCTTGCCAGTGCCAGGTAGGATGGGGCTCGTCAGCTGGAGCTGTGGGTGTGTGTGAAATCCCTCAAATAATTTCTGAGTTGGCCCAGCCCTTCAGAAAGTTGGACTGTCAGAAAGGGGAAGGTAGAAGCTGAGCCCAAACGCAGAAGGGACAGGAGCAATGGCGGGACAGGGCACGTGAGGGCTCATGGGTCACCCCTTGCCTTTCTGTCCTACAAACTGTGTGTGCCCAGCACGAGTCCTGCAACCCCCCAGCAGCTCCATCCCAGGGAGAAAAAGGGGGTGGGAGAATTTCCAGCACCTGCAATGAACTGTTCCCTTACACCTTCCTCTCCAGGTGATGAACTAACCAAACTGGGTGAGGAAGACGAGCAGGGATGGTGCAAAGGGCGCTTGGACAACGGGCAGCTGGGGCTGTACCCCGCCAACTACGTGGAGGCAATCTAAGTCTTGTGGTGTGCTCCTCGTCACCGTCAGCAGATAAATCCACCCTCCGTTGTCTCCATCTCTCCACCAGCCAACCAGCCATTCTGCCGTCTGGTCCTTCACTCCTCACCCTTAGAGATTCAGACATATTTTCCGACCAAGCTTTTATTTTTTTAAGAGTTGTCTCCGAAGAGTATTTTGCATAGTCGCTTTCTTCTAAGATAACGTGAAGCGGAAGATGACGTTGTCCGTTCGTCTACGTTAGTTGAATTTTTTTTTTTTTTCTGAGCGAAAAGCCGATACCTCAAGATCTTAAAGCCCAACCAGTGAGAGCTCCTGATTGGTTGGTTTTTAAAGATACTGAAATCATGAGCCGCCTTCTGATTGGCTGGAACTGTTACGAAACGCACGGCACCGAAGCTCCTGGGACCAACCAAATTCATCCCAGAAAACCAAGAGGGATTGGAGTCTGACTCCGACGGTTATTTTTTTGGTGTTTCCATGTTCTCCCCGGTTCATCCTCCCGCCCCGAGGAAGGGGGTGAATGCCCCCTTCAGCCCCGCGGCCATCCTTGAGATGCACAGGTGAGGTGGGACCAGCCCCGCCATGGAGCTTGCTGGCGTCTCCTCAGCTTCCTCCTCCTCCCGGCTGGGCTGTCAGCACACCTGGAGCGGGCGGAGGCTCCCGAGCCGATGCCCGGTCCGTGCTGCAGGGAGCAGCATCGCCCTTCGGGTGGGCAGGTATCCAACGCACACCAGATCCAGGTGAGATGGATCTCTTTAGCTCCCTAAAATCCAGCGCTGTCCGGAGAAGGACCCTCCAGGGCCCAGTGCTGCTGGAAGCACCTTCATGCCCAGCCTGGGATAGCGAGGGCTGTTTTGGGCGCTGCTGGGGACGGTCCCCATCCGCCCTTTCCTGAAGAGAGGCAGGAGCAAGGAGCAGAGCAGGGACGGGGGATGAGCATCGTCCGGCCGTGCAGGGCGCCGGCAGGAGCTGCAGCCGGAGGAGGAGGGTTCAGGATACCCAGCCCAGGCAGAGCAGCTGCCTGGCGAAGACTGCCCAAAACAAGACACGCCAAGGCAGGGGAATGGCCGCAGGCTTTGCCCTTTGCTTGTCCCCAACGGAGCTCTCCCCCTCCTCCCCTGGGCTCTGCCCCCAGCCCCGCACCTCCCGCGGCTGCTGCCACCCGGCACGGCCACCCCCACCCCCTGCCTCGGGTGCGTTTGCCATCCCGAGCTCTTCCCTACGGATCATCTCTCATTTCTTTCCATACCATCACCCTTAGCAGCATCAACGCCATTGGCTTCCCGCACGCTCCTCCTGCTCCTATCCTGCCCCCTCCGTTGGTTTGTGAATTTTTTGGCCCCAGGGATCCAGTGTTCTCGTGGATGCAGGGGAAGCACCGTGTGCTGGGCACGGTGGGCAGGAGCCATCCAGCCCCTGCCAGGTACCGGAAAAAAACCCACAACGTCAGAAAAGACCCAACCAACCACCTGTCTCAGCAATGCACCCCGGTTTTTGTACATTGATTGTGTAATTTAAGAAGTATATATATAATATATATATCTCTCGTGATTGTATTTCCGTGGATACAACAACAAAAAGCAGCAAGAGAAAATAACCGAGCTCTGTCAGCGTCCTTGGCTCTGGGGTCTCCTTTGCTGTGCGTCTGTCTCACCCCCGGGGGGCAGCTGAGGCGGTCATGGGCCCCCACGGCACCCCCAGGTAGGGACACCCCACCTCAAGGTTTTGGGGTGCAGCAGGATGGGGGGGCTGGGGGGACAAGGGGAACAGCCACTGCCTTTGGGGACTCCTGTGCCACTGCCAGACAAAGCCTTGGGAAACCCGCGGAGGGGCTTGAGGTGATGCAGGGTTTGGGGCCATTCCAAGCACCAGCCGTGACCCAGCGCTCTCCTGAGCCTGTGAAACCCCTGGCACAGCAGGTTGATGTCACCTCCTGCCCTCTCCTACCCTGCCAGAGGACCTGTGAGGGGGGACATGAGATCTGGGGCACCCCTGGCCCATCCTCACAGTGCCCCCGCACCGGCTGTGTCGGGCGCACGCAGCAAATCACAAGACACGCTTGGCTTTTTCTTTCTTTCCCCCCCTTTTTTTTGTTTTGCCATCCCCTTTTCCAAAGGCCAAGGCAGTTTTCCTCCTTCCCCTGCTCCTCACCAACCTCCATCCCTCCCCTCCTGCCAGGATGTGAGCAGGGCTGTCTGGGTCCGCTGCTGTGGGAGCAGCATGGAGCAAGAACAGAAGGGAAAGGCAATAGCTGTCACCAGCAGATTTTTAAGGGGAAAAAAATCAAAAGACCAAGATCCAGGTGTTTTTTCCTTTTAAGCTCCCACAGAACATCCCTGGAAGCCCAGGCCACCCCTCGGCATTTGAACCTAAACAACAACTCATCACCAGCCAAAACCAAAAAGCAAATAAACAAATAAAAAATCCTATAATATAAAAGATCAACATTGCCAGGTAACTCTGACTCTGGTGCAATGAGCAGGTGAAGCAGTTCCCAGCTCTCTGCCCCAGTCCAGCCTCAGTGGACAACACTCTGGATTTATTGACCAGAGGGAAATGGCAAAGCCGCCATCTCCAGTTCCCCAAACTCCAGAATCAGGCAGTCCGAGTAAGATCCAAATCAAGAGAACAGCTTTGTGCCAGGGCACAGAACCTGGGGTCTTGGGAGGACTCTGGTGGCCCCGTGCACAAGGATGGGGGACCCACACTGTGCACAGCCCCACACCCACATTGACAGCTGCTCCCTTTGCAGAGCTCACGATTGCAGCCCTGAATCTCTGTGAAGGGGAGGAGCTGAGCATGTCCTGGAGTGAAAAGCAAAGGGGGAATGTACCTGTCCCCCTGGGGTGCCCCAGGTCCCCAGTGGCACAGCTCCCATGGCAGGCAGCACCCCTGGTTGGTGCCAGGCTGCTCCCACAGGGATTGGGACAGGACCCCACCATGAGCAGCAGAGGATGTCCCTGTCCCTGCGGGTGTCCCTGTGGGTGCCATTGTCTCAGCTCATGCCCCAGGATTTTCCTCCCTGAACAATGGCTGGGATGAAGCCACCTCCAGCCAGAACCTGGGAGGGAGGAGAGGAGGGGGGACAAGCCCAGCCACCGTGCCCACCTTTCCCATGGGAGACGAGGGCTCTGCACGGTCCTTGCCCCGCACCAGGGCCTGCTGGAGGTGAGGGGGTCCCTGTGTCCGTTGCCGGCAGGTCCTGGCAGGGGAAGCCTCTCACGGCAGCCGAGGTCCTTGCTGCTGGCAGAGGGTCTCTGTGGCTGGGGCAGAGGGAGGCAGCGAAGGTCCCCCCGTCCCTCCCGGCGCTCGGCCGGTCCCGCCGCCGCTCAGACCGGGTGGACGAACTGGTAGACGAGGCGCTGGGAGATGTCGGGCTTCCGGATGATTCCTTTCTTGTAGTACTGCCGGATGGAGCGGCTCAGCTTGTCGTAGTTCATGGCCGGGCGGTTCTTGCGGATGCCCCACAGCCGGGCCACCTGCGCCGAGTCCTCGATCTTGAAGATGCCTGGCAGGGGAGGGGGGCAGGGAGGGTTACAGCATCTCCTGCCCCACCTCAGCCCCCCAGCGCCCGCCCTGGGGCCTCTGGAGCATCCCCGCCCACCTTTGTCCTTGTTGAGCCAGCGGATGAAGCGGCCGTAGTTGTGCGGTTTCAGCAGCAGCTCCTTGAGGAACTGCCAGAGGTGGATGGGTTGGCCGGCACAGGACGAGTCCACCTCGCTGTCGGCCCAGCTGGTGTCACCTCCTGCCGCGGGAAGGCACGGGTGAGAGGAGGGAAGGGACAGACCTCGCTGCTGTGCACCATCCCAGGGGCTGCACCAATCCTCATCAGGGAACCCCGCTCCATGCCGGAGGGTCTCAGCCCAGGCACTGGGTCTGGAAGCTTTGCTTCTTCCTCCCTGTCTTGGAGCAGGGAGAACAGCTCAGTCCTGCCCTTGTGCAGCCTGCAGGGGTGCAGGGGGTGTGAGACAGGGCCAGTGAGGGGTTCGAGCCATTTCCCCCTTGCTGGATTTTGCAGAGAGCTGTGGGGCTGCTCTGAGGCAGAGGGAACCGCACAGATCCCACAGCAGCAGCTGCTCCAGTGCTCCGGATAATTGCAATTAAGCAGGGGAGGACCCCTCAGGTACCCCGGACCTGCCCGAAGCAGGAGTGGGGCCAGTGGAGCTGAGCCCACACAGAACTCACCGCAGTATCGCACGTCTCCAGGGGCAGCCTTCTCCTTCATCCAGGCGGCTGGAAGGGAGGAGCGGGCGATCAGGGGGGCATCTCCTGCTGCGCAGCATCGCCCGGCCTCCCCAGCTCCCTCCCGCTCCCTGGCACTCACCAGACTTCCAAATGTCGAGGTGGGCGTGCAGGATGTCGCCGCAGGCAGGCGAGCGCTGGCAGAACTGCTCCTCGGACATGGCACACAGGTCCTTTCCCGACAGCTCCTGGAAGGATTTCCCGATCTGCGGCAGCCGGTACTGGTGCTCCGTCCACAGGATCCACTTCTGTACATTCCCGGGGCTCCAATCCGTGGGGTCTGCGGGTGGAGGGGGGTGAGTGTGGCCAGCCAGGAGCTGTCCCCTCCTTACACAGGGAGCAGCCACACTCCCCCAGACCCCCCACACGAGGCTGCAGCCCCTCAAATGCAGCGTGGCTTTGGCTCCCAGGCCAGCACATCCCTCCCTGGCCACACCACGAGAGCACTGGGGGCACCCACCGGCGGCGATGTTGAGGAGCTTGCAGGCTGTCTCGATGTCCTTCAGCACCTCGCCCACCACCATGCTCTGCACCTGCTCCAGCGAGTGCTCCTCCAGGTGCAGGCTGTCCTGCAGGTCCCCCTCGGGCCCCAGCCCCAGGCCCTGGCTGTCGATGATGGGACACTGCTCCGGCTCCTTCCGCGCCTCCTCCCGCCTGCCCTGGGTGCTGCTCTGGGACGGTTCCCCGGCGCCCTTGGTGGCCCAGGCCGTGTCCTCCGNCGGGCGGTTCTTGCGGATGCCCCACAGCCGGGCCACCTGCGCCGAGTCCTCGATCTTGAAGATGCCTGGCAGGGGAGGGGGGCAGGGAGGGTTACAGCATCTCCTGCCCCACCTCAGCCCCCCAGCGCCCGCCCTGGGGCCTCTGGAGCATCCCCGCCCACCTTTGTCCTTGTTGAGCCAGCGGATGAAGCGGCCGTAGTTGTGCGGTTTCAGCAGCAGCTCCTTGAGGAACTGCCAGAGGTGGATGGGTTGGCCGGCACAGGACGAGTCCACCTCGCTGTCGGCCCAGCTGGTGTCACCTCCTGCCGCGGGAAGGCACGGGTGAGAGGAGGGAAGGGACAGACCTCGCTGCTGTGCACCATCCCAGGGGCTGCACCAATCCTCATCAGGGAACCCCGCTCCATGCCGGAGGGTCTCAGCCCAGGCACTGGGTCTGGAAGCTTTGCTTCTTCCTCCCTGTCTTGGAGCAGGGAGAACAGCTCAGTCCTGCCCTTGTGCAGCCTGCGGGGGTGCAGGGGGTGTGAGACAGGGCCAGTGAGGGGTTCGAGCCATTTCCCCCTTGCTGGATTTTGCAGAGAGCTGTGGGGCTGCTCTGAGGCAGAGGGAACCGCACAGATCCCACAGCAGCAGCTGCTCCAGTGCTCCGGATAATTGCAATTAAGCAGGGGAGGACCCCTCAGGTACCCCGGACCTGCCCGAAGCAGGAGTGGGGCCAGTGGAGCTGAGCCCACACAGAACTCACCGCAGTATCGCACGTCTCCAGGGGCAGCCTTCTCCTTCATCCAGGCGGCTGGAAGGGAGGAGCGGGCGATCAGGGGGGCATCTCCTGCTGCGCAGCATCGCCCGGCCTCCCCAGCTCCCTCCCGCTCCCTGGCACTCACCAGACTTCCAAATGTCGAGGTGGGCGTGCAGGATGTCGCCGCAGGCAGGCGAGCGCTGGCAGAACTGCTCCTCGGACATGGCACACAGGTCCTTTCCCGACAGCTCCTGGAAGGATTTCCCGATCTGCGGCAGCCGGTACTGGTGCTCCGTCCACAGGATCCACTTCTGTACATTCCCGGGGCTCCAATCCGTGGGGTCTGCGGGTGGAGGGGGGTGAGTGTGGCCAGCCAGGAGCTGTCCCCTCCTTACACAGGGAGCAGCCACACTCCCCCAGGCCCCCACACCCAACTGCAGCCCCCCAGGAACCATCTCCTTCTCCCACAGGGGNTCGATGTCCTTCAGCACCTCGCCCACCACCATGCTCTGCACCTGCTCCAGCGAGTGCTCCTCCAGGTGCAGGCTGTCCTGCAGGTCCCCCTCGGGCCCCAGCCCCAGGCCCTGGCTGTCGATGATGGGACACTGCTCCGGCTCCTTCCGCGCCTCCTCCCGCCTGCCCTGGGTGCTGCTCTGGGACGGTTCCCCGGCGCCCTTGGTGGCCCAGGCCGTGTCCTCCGGGTAGAGCATGTCGAAGTAGTGCAGGCAGAATGCTGGCAGGGGCTGCTCGGGGGTGCTGGGGGGGCTGGGGCTCTCCGGGCAGCCCCAGCTCCGGGGGTCGGGGTCCCGCGGGGGTGGCAGCAGCGCGGGGTCCGGCCAGGCGAGGCGGCCGGGGGTCAGAGTGGTCAGCCCGGGGCTGGCACTGCCCATCCCTCCGCTCAGCGCCGGCTCCAGACCTGCCCGGGGAGGAGAGAGGAGCAGAGCTCAGCCCGGCACCGCTCCTGCCTTCCCGCCCAGCAGCCAGGCACAAAGGGAGGAACTAAGCCTGTTAGAGGGGAAAAACCCTTCCAGGAGCCCCACCGTGCCCCGCGAGCCGGCAGATGAGTGCGGGGTCAGACACGGCTGGGGGGGCTGTGCCCGGTTTGGGAGGACCAACAGCAGCAGCAGCCAGCAGGGAGAAGGAGCTCAGGGGATGAGCAGGATTTGACCCCTGTTCAGGATCTGGAGGTTTAGGGTCTCCCCAGGGGTTGCACCCGGGGCTGGCAGCAGCTCAGCCCCGGGTGGAGCTGAGGCCTCGGCAGGAGGCAGTGGGGGACACTGGGGGGGCCCCCCAGCACCTTCACAGGACAGCCCGGGGGTGACAATGGATGCTTGAGCCATAGGGAGACGTTTCTGAGCAAGGGAAACATCCTCTGCTGCCTCCACCTGAGGCACTGCAGCCCCCAGATGTCCCAGGAGGGGCCAAGCCCAGCGCCGGCCCTTGGTCACTGTTGCCAACCCCCCAGATGAGAACTTTCTTTGTAAGACAGAACTGCAATCACCTTCATTCTCTTGCAAGAAAAACTACCCAAAATCAGCCTGTCCCCATCTGTCTCTGCATGCAGGGAGTCCTGGAGGCCATGGAGAAGAGGGTGAACCTGCTGAATTTCCATGGCAACACCAGGGAATGGCTCCATCCGTGGAGAAACCTCCCCAAAAACCATCCTGAGACTTTGGGAAGGGAAAGCCCCTGCCAGGGAGAAGCTGCTGATGGGTATGGCCAGGGCACAGCCCAGCTCCTCCACCTTCAGCATTGCATTTTACAAGAAGAAGAAGAGGAAGAAGAACCATCCCAAATTGGTGGTTTAAAAGCAGAAAAAGGAGCTTTAGCAATGGAGCTGGGACTGGGAAAGGAGCGTGCAAATCTTGAAACCCCTCAGGACACCAGGCAGCCCTAAAGGGGAGCAGGGGCAATGGCCAGGGAAAGGAGGTGCCCTGTTGCTCCAAACCCCAGCTGGGGGGAAAAAGGTTTAAAAGGCATGAGAGGAAAAGATCCCACAGGGTTCCTCCAGGCAGAGCACAGCCCCCAAGCACGGGGGTGGTCAGTGAAGGAGGGACACTGGGGACCCAGTCCTGTGTCCCATGCTCAGGGGGGAGTTAGTGCAGCTCCTGAGGATTCCGTGCTGTCAGGGATATGGGCTTTGAAGTTCTGCATTGCCTGCACTTGGGGGAAGCTCATCACTTCATTCTTGGAATAGCACAAAGAGCTCAAAAAAACCCATGGAAGAGCCAGGGACACCTAAACAGCACCCATGGCAGCCTGAGCCTGTGGGGACCTGGGGAGGGATTGTGGGTTCAGGAGCTGAAGCCCACATCCCTGAGTGGTTTTGGTGGCACTGCAGCAAGGAGGAGGAGGGAGAAGAGGGTACCCAAACCCTCCTCTTGTCTGGGGCTGCCTCCACCTCCAGACAGTTTCCCTGAGAGATGGTGCCTTCTTCCAAATCTCTCCTTGATTTGCTTAGGATTAAAAGAAGAGCTTTAGGAGATCAGCCCTAAATCCAGCCTCACGCTGCTCCCGGCACAAAAGGGAAGTGGTAACAGCTTGTGCAGCTCCTGCTGCTGCACAGAGGGGACGGGCACCTCCTTCCCAACACCTCTGGGATGTTCTGGGGTCATGGTTCATCCTTACACATGGAGGAGCAGGGCCATGGAACTATCCTCAGAAACGCCACAGGATGGATGACCCCAGCCCCATCTTGACCCTCATCCTGTTCCCCTCCTCCCAGCTGGGACCAGAGGGATCCAATCCCTCAGGAAGTGTCCCCAAAAGCCTGAGCTGTGCCCCACCAAGGGCACTGTACTCTCAGGGCGGGGGCCGCTGTTTGACTTTCTCCCGCTCTGGCACGCGGGCGGCCGGGCTGGGTGGGACCTGTTTGCACTGAGAAGCCACTTCAGGTGGCCTTTTCCCCCTCTTTCCTGACTCATTTTTGCATTTCCCTGGAAAAGGAGAGCTGGAGGGGCAGCCCCAGATGCACTGTCCCACATGGCACTCAAACCCCTTCCCATTCCCTGCCTGAGCTGAGCTGGTCATTGCATCAGCCTCGGCAGACGCTCCCTGGCTGCTGCTCCATGGGGCTGAGGTGGGGTGGTGGGACGGGAACGGGGTGATGGGACTGGGGTGGGGTTCCTGCTCTTCCCAGGGCACAGAGCCAGCACAAGCCCAGGGCTGTGGGTGGTGCTGGGTCACGGCTCAGCTCCAGAGGCCTGCAGGGACCCAGCCCCACACAGACCCTGCAGCCGAGGGGGATAACCATGGGGCCAAGGACCCCCGTGCCACCCCGAGCTCTCCTGGCAAGTGCAACCCACCACGGCTCAGGGTGGGACACGAGCACCAGCGGGGGCGGAATGCTGGAATCAGCCCTTGAGAGTGAGAAGGGAAAAAAAAAAAAANCCGTTAATTAAAATCAAATCTGCGGTGGAACAGGTTGTGCGGCTCGGGAAGCCCCGTGGGACCGGGAGGTTGGCCCGTGCGGGAGGGGTGCTGCCCACGGTGCCCGGGATGTCTCCCAAGCCCCTGGGCACTTCTGAAAGCCCTTCCCAGACAGCCGGGGTGGGGGGCCAGGGCCAGGCTCCAGGGTCACCTCCAGCCTCAGGCTGGGGACAGGCATGAGCTGTGCTGTCCCAGGAGGAACTGGGGATGTGTGGGGCCCAGAGCTGTCCCAGACTGCCCAGAGTGGCCTGGATTAAGCAGGAAAAGGGACCTGGGGTCCCTGCGCAAGGCAGGGCTGCAGCAGGCACCCAGGTGGGTGCCCAGAGGTTGCTGGCAATTTGAGATCCTGCCAGCATGTCCCATGCACCCTGCAAGTCCCACAGTGACAGCTGTGCCACGTCCTGCTGCCAAACCCTGTGCCACGCACCCTTCTTATCTCTGGGTGGAGGAAGGAGGATTGGCCAAAACCTCCCCACAGCCAGGGCAGGGACTGGAGACAGCACTTGGGGGCTGGGAAGGTGACAGCTTGGGGGGCTGGTTCTGGTACCTGCATGGTGACAGGGTTGGGGCCAGGGCAAGCCCCGGGCTCACTCTGATGTACCCCCAGGGGGATACAGCCCGCCCTGGGGGCTCTGGACCCTCTGCTCCCCACCAGCCTCCTCCAACACCACCGAGGTGCCCTGGCTCCTTCTGCCATTACCTGCATGGCTGCTGGCACAGGGACCAGGTGTCCCCATGGGTCCCCACGCCCTGGGTCAGGCTGCCCTCTCCTTCAGCGCAGGGAGGCAAACAGTGACAGGGGACAGGCACAAGCCGCCAGTGACCTGAGCAAAGCCTGGAGCTCAGTGTCCCCCCCGTGAGCAGCAGAGCTTGGTGTTCCCCATTTGGGGCCAGGGAGCCCCTATTTATAGCAGCACCTTCCCCCCGTGCTCCCAGCCCCAGAGAACACCAGTATTGTGGGCATTTGGCACCCTCACGGCATTTGTGTTTCACTAACCGAGCAGAACCACGAAAACCAAACCCACAGCCAAAGTGACTTTAGGGCTGACAAAAAACCCACCCCAGCAGGGAAGCAGCTGGGATAGTGCCAATCTGGAAAAGGGGTTCAGCTTCACAGAGACACCCCAGAGCTGGCAACTCCTCAACAGCCACCCAGGATGCTCCATAAAGAGTCCTGGCAGCTGGTTTGTCTCACGGTGCCCCAAAGCTCATTGTCCCCTGCCTGGCACAGGGGCTGGTGGGACCCTGGGTGTCCCAGCTGTGACCAGGTGGGCTCAGGAGGAGCCAGCCCCAGGAGTCCTGGCTCCATCCCACCCTCCTTGCTTGAGCAGGAGGAGGTTGCAAAGACACAAGAACAGCAAATCCCATTTCATTTGGGGTGACACCATCCAGAGAAATGCCAGGAACCTCACGCCAAGGGACAACCTGTCCCTCTTTAGCCCTAACGACACCTGAAGGTGCAAGGAGCTGTGGGATAGGATACAGACATGGAACAGCGCCGTGTCCATCCAAACTGGTGCCAAGAGCAGGACCCCGTGGAGGGAGGGAAGGTGGGCTGGGTGGGTGCTGGGGCAGCGCGGGGAGCCGGGGGTCGCGGCGGAGCAGGCGCCTTACCTCGAGGGTGTGCGAGCTCAGAATCCGCATGGATGCCAGCGCAGGGTGGGAAGAGCCGTCCCTGTGGCACTCGGCGCGGTGCCTGCGGGGGACATGGCCCCAGGTGAGGTGTCCCAGCACCGGCGGGGAGCGCGGCCGGCAGCACCGCGCCCGGCTCAGCGCCGGCTCGGCGGCGGCAGCACGGCCGGGCTGAGCCGCATCGGCCCCCGGTGGGCACCAGCCGGGGAGGGGACAGGGATGAGAACGGGGCACCCCGCGTGGCTCCGGGGCAGCAGAGGGACGAAGCCAGCGGCGGCAGTGAGTGTCAGGGCTCAGCCAGAGCCTCCTTTGCCCATTATATCCAATTCCTTCCTTATTTACCTGAACAAACAAGCAGCGCTTACCTCAGCCGAGGTGTTTGAACAGCCCGGGCCGGGTTAACCCTTGGCAGGTGCGTCCAGGGCGGGCTCAGACCAGAACAGGCCTTAGGAGGGAAGTGGGGCAAACCTGGGCACCGTTAACCCCTTTCCACCCTCCGTGGGATGAGACAGAGACAGGGACAGGGACAGAGACAGACACCTGGCTCCTCCTGGAGTCAGACCTGCATCACAGAGTCCTGTCAGATGTGTGAGTGTCCATTGCACGACATCACTCCCAGAGCAGGCTGGGCTGTGCTGGGGCCATGAGCATCCCTGAGGGATACCCTGGGAGCATCCCTGACCCGAACCCCAGAACCATCCCCTGCGCAAGTGCTGCTGGAGCCTGTAAGTGAGGGTGCACAGAGCTGTTGGGGCTGAAGGGAGCCCCTGACAGCACCCAAACCCTCCCACCTCAAGGACACAGCGCTGTCCCCTGCCCGGGGGTCCGTGACCGCAGGATGGGGCACGGGGCCACAGCCAGAACGTGCTGCACTCCAGGCCTAGGTTGTCTCCACCGGCATGAGCAGGAAAAAGCAGTTCTGAGCGAGACAGACACCAAGCTGGTATTTATTGTCTTTTTTTTTTAGCACATGAAGCAGGCAGGGCAGTTCAGGCAGTTCTCCTGCACACGTAGTGCTGCCAAAATCAAACTCCCCCGTGCCCTAAAAACCCACGTCAGACCAAACCCCGCCACAAACACTCACAGGCTGGCCCCACGTCACCACAGCCCGACAGGCACGTGGCCCGTCCCCAGCCCACACACTGGTGGCAGAGCTGGCATCCCTCGCTGCCCTGACCCGGGGCAGGCACAGCCGATAAGCCATCCATCGGAAATGTTTGCCGTGAGGAAATGAAAACCCTGGAGGAAGGAGACCCCGGTGCGAGCACTGGGAAAGGGCTTCGCTGCTATCGGCAGCGCCAGGAGTTTCTGCCTCCCTTTGGAACACCTCAATGTTATCTTATCGTGGGGAAAGCTCCCCCTGGAGCAGGGCGCCGGTGTCCCAGGGGAGCTCTTTTCCCTTGTTTTGGTAAACACGGCTGGGCCTGGGACACGTGGCAGTGGCTGTGGGGGGACCCTGGGACAAGCAGCTGTGTTGGGAAGCTGCCAGCCCCTGCCTGGGCTTTACCAGGGGTTGGACATGTTTGATTGGGATGTGGCACAGCCAGGAGGGGGGGTCCAGGCCACCCAGTGTGCTCCCAGTGCTCCTGGCAGCCACAGCAGAGCTCCCCAGCCCACTCAGAACATCCACTGCTTTGGACAAGGCCCCACAGGCACCCAAAGCTGCTCCCGTGTCACACCTCAGGATCCGGGGGCACCCGGAGCAGGAGCACCCCAGCACAGCCCTGGGGCCACAGCCCTCCTAGCACGGATCCCTTCCCCACAGCACAGAAACTCGAGTGTCTGGACTGTGGAAACTGAGGATGCAGAGTGGAGTCACGTGTAAACTCGACACCAGCCTGGCACCAGCCATGCTGGGAAAGCACCACGGCCATCCCGCCCTTCCTGTGGCCGCTCCTCTCCTGCTCCACAGCTGGGCAGTGGCTTGGGGGATGTCTGGTGAGCAAGGTTTGGCTGTGCAAGCTGGATCTGCTGTGACACCACCTCCAGGTCACTCGTGTTTATTTGGCTTCTTTACAACTTTTTTTCCAGAGCAAACACCAGACCAGAGCACCAGAAGGAGTCAGAAGCAAAGCGGAAGAGAGCACGACTGGGGCCACTGGACAGTGTCAGATGTCACCAAACAGTGGGGAGTTCCCAGTCCAAGATCCAGAGCATCCCAGACCCGGGTCATCCTAGGCTGTCTGAGACCTGTTGCCAAACTCACACCTTGGTCTGAAAGAGCTTTACCTACTTCTCTTATCGGTAGCAGTGAGATCTCGATAATGGAAAGAGATTAAAGGGAAAAACATTTGCTTTTCTGGGCTCAGGGAGAGCTGGGCAGTGCAGCACAGCACTACAAAACTGGGTGAAAGGGCCCAAAATGAGACCTCTGCTTCCCTCCCAGAGGGCTCAGGGGCTGGAGCCACCCAGTGTCACCAGTTTCCATGGGCTCCAGCTGTGCTGGGCTTTGGCCACGCCAGGCTCCGGCCACACCGGGCTCTCCCAGACACCTTTCGCAATCGCAGCTCGGCACAGCTCTGCTTGCACATGCAAACCAGGAAAAGGAGAGATTGCAACACCTGAGGAACAACAAAAGAGGGAAATGAAGTCTGGCTTTTCTTCCCTGTGTGCACAGTTTTCGGTGCTTTTTCCCTGTCCTCCCCGTCAACCCATCAGCTCCGATTCCGGTGTCTTTTGCCACTGCTGAAACTTCAGTGCTTGGGAACGTGGCAGGAGGGGAGAGATGGAGAAACGACTCATGAATCAGCCTGGAGGAATCTCTGCCCACCTGCCTGCAGCTAATCTCTGGCTGCATCACAAGAATAATAGATAAGCAGCCATGTCACATATAATAAAACTATTGAAGGCCCTTGATGTCACTGCACAAACCACAGAGAGCATGGAGCCCGACCTGTCTCCACACGCAGCTGTGTTTCCTGGTCCCCTGCTGTGGTGGGGCTTCCACTGCTCCAGCTCCTGCACAACTTTGGGGACAGTGGTGGCCCCTGAGCAGAGCTAGAGTCCCTCTTAGAGGCTGCACCCCATGTCTGTGACACAGGGACAGGACAAATCCCCACTCCCAGGCTGCAGGGTGGGTGCTCTGAGGCTTTTTTGCAGCCCAAGGAGATTGGAAACTGTTGAAGTACCTTTAATGCGTTCTCCCCACACCTTGGAGGGGTCCTGGGAGGGAGAAGATCTCTCCAGCAGAGCCCAAAATTACCCAGAGGGTCAGGGAGCACAAGTGCAGGAACCTACAGGTGTGCACGGAGGGGATGGTGCTTTTGATGGTGCAATGTCCCTGTGCAAATTTACCTGGGAGTGTCCAGAGCTCCCGAACTTCTGGGATCACTCCAGAGCACAGACCACCGGAACCCCCTCTGACTCCTCCTTATCCCAGCCAGACCTACCCACTTCCCGTGCAGCCCCAGGGCGAGCGGGGCCGCTCCTCTTTATTGTCTTTATTACCATCCCGGCTCCCCCATCTCCCAGCTGCTGCCATAATCGCTGTTTACGGGGCCGCGTGTGTGCTCGGGGCAAACAGCCGCGTTATTGCCGTGGCACCCGCCCGCGGCCCACCCTGACAGAGGAGCCGAGGCTCCCGGCCCCGCTCCGGCACTCGGTCCCGCTCTGACACTGGGTCCCTGCTCCGACACTCGGTCCCTGCTCCAACACTTGGACCCTGCCCCGACACAGTCCCTGCTCCAACACTCGGTCCCTGCTCCGACACTCAGTCCCTGCTCCAACACTTGGTCCCTGCTCCGATACTTGGTCCCTGCTCTGACACTCGGTCCCCGCTCTGGCACTTGGTCCTCGCTCTGGGACTCGGCCCCTGCTCCGGCACTCAGTCCCCGCTTGAAGCCTGCTCCAGCTCCAGCTCCTGGTCACTGCTCCCACACTCCATCCCCAGAGGTGCATGAGGTGGCTCCCGAAGGCTCCCATGCTGCTGCGAGGGGACCATGGTGTCACCTGCGTTGCAGGGCAGCCCTTGAGGGTGCAAAGGGGGCACTGGAGAAGTCGGCTCCATCCAGCAGCACAGGGATGGGTGTGTGCTCCACACTGATGGCACAGGGGGTCCAGGTGCCTTCCCTTTGCTGAGCACAGAGACCTTGGTGGTCACCTGGCACCTTTCAAAGGCTGCTTTGCACCGGTGGTGGCAGGAGGTGACAGGGTCTGTCTCTGGGGTGCCACAGTCCCACTCCTGCAGCCTGGCCATGCCTGGGAGGGCAGCTGGGGACAGATGAGCTGGGGGAGGCAGATGAAGACACCAGGGTGAGCCCAGCCCCTGGACCACCAGCTCCAGCTCCCCAGTTCCCCCCCAGTTCCCGAACCCCCAGGTTCGGTGCCACCCCGGGTGACGCAGGGGAACTCGTGGGACACCCAGCCAGGCAGGGTGCAGCGGATCCACCGCCGTGTTTGCTGTTCCCTTCCCAAAGCCCTGCTCTTTTCTTCCTCCGGTGGCATTAAACTCCTGCTTTTGTCTCTTGGGATTAAAAGCCTGGAAATGGTTGCGGGTTGCCCGACGGTGCCAGGAAGAGAGGGCTCAGGGCGGCGTGGGCACACCCCGCTCGCCACAGGGTGAGGGAAGGTCACGGCTCCCCCTGCACAGCCACCGGAGATTTGAGGTGCAGAGGAGGGGAAGGATCCTGGTCTGGGCTCTCCATGCAGCTGCTGCATCAGCACACGAACCCCACATCCCATCCAGCATGAGAGAACTCCCCAAAATAACCCACACAGGCACCCTACTCCTGTTTTGTCACTGTCCCCTGCTCATGCCACCGGCACACGGGGCAGCGGGGCAGGGAGGTCAGCACCCACTGCCCGTGCCGGGGGCCGGGGCCGCTCGGCAGCAGCAGTTCCCAGGCACACACGGGCAGCCAGGTGAGACGGGCCGGGCCCCGTGCCAGCAGACGGGATGTTGTCTTTTCACACAGCCCCGGTGCTGGGACGAGTGGCAGCGGAACCCTCCGCGGCTTTGGTTCCCACACTGGGTGCCATTGAGAAATGCAAATTCATTCTTCTGCTGCCGGTTCTCCCCACATGCAAAACGATCCTCGGGCATAACGGCCCCACGGAGCGACAGCCCGGAGAGCGTGGGAGCCGCTGGGCACGGAAACACCCCGGGTGGGAGAGGGTGGAACGGGCAGCTCTGAGGGCCAGGGCAGCACACAGTGCCCTCGGAGCTCTTGGTGGTGATTTCCCCTTGGGTTCTGCACTGTTCATCCCAGGAGAACTGCAGAAGGTTCTTCCCCAGGGGGCACACCCCTAAAAGTAACCCCAAATCCCCCAGTCTGCCTGGTCCCAGCTCAAAGAGCTGGTGGGGCTGGAGGGCGAGGGGCTGCGTGGTGAGGGGCACGAGGGGGTCAGCAGGGAGCAGTCACCCCTCTCCCGTCGCTCCTGAGCCACTGAGCCAGGTTTGCAGGGCCAGGGGAGCAGGGAGAGGAGGCTCCCCTGTGCACAGGGGGCAGGGACCCCACATCCAGCAGCCTTCCATGGGGCCGTGGGTCTGGCGTGCAGGAGGGGGCCGGGGACACGGAGCTGCCCGCAGAGCGAGCTGTGACTCAGCGGTGACTCACCGAGCTCCGAAGGAAACGTGTCGCTCAGTGAGCATCGCCCGGGTCCGGCACCTTGCCCTGGGGGATCATGTAGGGAAGACAGGGTGGGAGGTGGGACAGGACCCCAAACGAGGTCCCTTGTCCTATTTTCCCCCATTGTGCAGTCACTGAGTTGGCCACAGAGCTTGGAGGAATTTACTTTTCCCTGGCAAACACTCACTCCTGGGTGCAGCTCCTGGGTACTCCCAGCCTTGCCAGCCATCCTGACACCAGCACCGTGCGGAGCCGCAGTTCCCGGAGCCAGGTCTGGGGAGAAGGGAGCTGTGACGGGCAGGGGGGCCCCAGCACCTGTCAAAGCCTTGTTGGACACAGGCAGCATTCCTTGTGGCATCCCTGGTTTCACAGGGGAGGATATTAAAGCAGAAAGCGATTAATGCTCTGCGAGGGAGCAGAGAGAAAGAGCTCTGGCCCTGGTGTGGGATGTGACCCGAAATGGCTCCAAGTTCCCCTCAAAGGGCTGTCCCAGCCCCAAACCCAGCTGTCCCCATCCCAATTGTCCCCATCTCAGTGCTGGCTCAGGCACCAGCAGAGCAAGGACATCACTTCTCTCCTCGACAGTGGATTTTGAGCACAGCAAAATGTTTGTTCTGTCAACACGTGCCTAATCCCCAACCAAAAGCCGATGAAAACACCATGGGGGGGAAGGATGGGAATGAGCTGCCCTTTTGAGACAAAGCCCCGGTGGTGACAGCCACAGCCCCGATGGGGGGAACTGGGATCCTCCACTGGCTCTCCGGTCCTGGGGTACCCTGTTCCCAGGCAGGGCAGGGAATCGCTCTCCATGGGGCAGGGATGGTCTCCAGCCTGGCCCTGCCACAAACCTGAGCAGGATCCTGAGCTCCACGGAGGAGGTGCAGAAAATACCTTTGCTCTGCAGGGATTGCCCGGCCTCAGTGACCAGTCCTGGCTCCTTTCCCCTTCAAAATGCAGCCAGCAGGTGCAGACAACCCCCAGCTGTGTTCCCCACACCAGCCTAGGACTGTCTCTGTCCCTGCTGACCCAGCACCTGCTGTAACACCATCAACAGGCTCACGAACGTCACAAACAGGCTCACCTGAGGATTAGCGTTTCCAGATGACCCATAAAACCTTTTTCCTTGTGGGATGAAACAACACTTTGTCCTGCAAGGCTCGTTTCCAGCCTGGCTGAGGTTGGGCTGAGCAAGCAGAGCTGCCTCACTGCCCACCCCAGGGTGATCCCAGCAGGGACCCCCTCCCAACACCCAGAGGCATCAGCCCTGCACCCTTCACCCGAAAGAAAAAAAAAAAAGGGAAAAAAGAAGGTACATTTAGCAGTTTCCATTTGTTTGCTCTTTAAATAATTGTTTCCTTATCGCTATTGATTTAGATCCCTTTAAAATTCAGACAAACCTGCTTCTCAGGCACCCTCAGCTGCTTCCTCCCAGCCTGCTCCCCGTGGGCAAGGCAGAGCAGCCAGGCTCATCCTAAGGAGAGTTCCCTGCTTGGGGAGGCACCTGCAGGGCATTGAGCACTCACCCCCTCCTTCCCAAGCTGGACAAACCAGGCAGTTCCAAAGCTGTAGTTTGGGAATTTGTCCTCCCCCTATCCCACTGCGGAGCAGAGACAGGGCCTTTGGGACTGCTGCCAAGCCCTGCCAGGCTTGGGGGGCTCGGGGGGGACACCCCCAAGGGCACAGTGGCCATGACTGCCCACCCCCCTCTGTGCAGAATCCAGCTCTGGCCATGAACAGCCCAGGAAGGGTAGCACAGTGACTGCTGGGGTGGAGGCAGGACAGGACAGGTTTAAGTGTCCCTCAAGCACAGCCAGGATGTCCCTGTGGCCTTGCTGGGGACAGGGACCCCTTCTGCTGCCCAGTGCAGCAGTGTCAGTCCTCAGGTGCCTCTCACTGTCACCTACCAGAGGGTTCATGGCCCTGTTGGGCTCATAGGGGTTCGAGGGGCTCATCCCAGGGTCCTTCCAATGCCACCCTGGGTCTGGGGCTTCAATGCCACAGGCTGACGTCACAGCCCAGCCTGCAGCTGTCAATTAATTGAGGAAACATGGTCACAGTAAACAGCGAGGAGGGAAAATGCTGCAGATTAGATAAGGAATGTGAGTTCTTGCTGTGTTTCCCCCAGGATGGCAATGCTGCACAGACCCTGCAGAGCCCAGCTGCTCCACACCAGAGGTGCAGAGAGACCCAGGAGAGGCTGAAAGCCCTGTCCTGCAGGATGGCTTTCCTAGAAAAGGGCCTGGAAAAAAGGTGCTACCCCAGCCCCAAGGTTTGCAGGTCCCTCTCTCCCTCCCACAGAGCTGTGCACCACCCTGGGGCCACAGCAGAGCAGACAGCCCCCCTTTTGTCCCCAACACGTCACCCTTCAAAATGGGACACAACACGGGCCTCCTGGTGTGCAGACCCTTCCTCACTCCCAACCAGAGGGTTGTGCCCATGCTGTCCCTGCCCTGCAGCTCCTGCCTGGCTCTGCAGCACTGCCTCAGTCCCACAGTGGTGGTGACAGGCCAAATGACATGTGCCACCCCAATGCCCAGCCAAGCCTGGCCAGGACAGCAGCTGCTCTGGGAGGTGGGGGGACACATCTCTTGCCTGCCCAGCCACTGTCACCCGCAGGACTCGAAGGCTGGAAAAGCCACATCCAGCAGTTCCAAAGGGTTTTGTGGACGAGGAACAACCTCAGCTCCCTCTGCTGGCACCTGACCCAGGTTGGGCCTGTCGCCAGCCAACCCTGTTTGAACACCTCGGCTGGGAGCCCCCGAGTCCAGGTAACACCCCCAGCCCAGCCCCTGCTCCCAACACCATTCCTTGGCAGCACATGGAGCTGTGATTCCCGCGGTGTCCCCACTCCTGGGCATGGCTGACCCACCTCACAGGACACTGCACCGCTCACCCTGTGTGTAAAATGGTGAAAACCAAACTTTTCTCCCCCCACTTTAAGTTTCTATGAAGGCGTCACTCCTGCAGGGAAGAGATAACCAAAATACAGGAATAGGATGAATGAAGAGGCAGCTCTGGAGCCAGCCCAGCTGCAGCTGCTCCACAGAGCCGAGCCCTCAGCGTTCCATGGGGCAAACAGGGCTGGTCCGTGCCCACGCGTGCCATCTGCCTCCCCGCTGGGCTCCGCTGCGAGCTTTTACTACTCGGCTGTTTTATCAATGGGGTAGGAAACGTTTGAGATTAGATTTCCTTAAATAATCACAGTGTAACTGGGAATTTTCCAGCGAACACACAGGTAGAGAGGGCAGGTTGTGGAGAGCTTCCAGAAAGATCCCAAGTTCCCCCTGATCCTGCTCCTTCCCCATGGACCCTCGGTAGCATCCCACCACTGGCCTGGCCTCATTTCCCCTCTGGCCAATTAACATTCCCCTGTGCCTCCCAGGGGAATCTGCAGAGGTGCACGAGCAGAGTGTTGCACACCATGGGCTGCTGCAGGTAGAGGAGGAAAAATCAACAAAAATCACAAAAATCCTCTCTGCCATTGTTCCAGGTGCTGCTCCTGGACGGACAGGTGCCCATTGGAGCCCTCAAGGTCATGCCTGCAGATATGAAGACTTGAAGTGGTGCTGGGAAGGTTTTGGAGCAGATCCTGCTCTTCTCTCATGCCTGAGGGAAGTGAGTACCCAACAGGGCACAGGGCATGGGCCCGAGCAGTCCCGAGTGCTGAGCACATCCTCATCCCTGTAATCCATCATAAAAATCTGGGAACACCCTCCCTCCGACTGCCATTGCTTTGGGAACAAAAAAAAAAACCTGCATAAAACCAGAAATAATTTTGTAACTTTTAATGGAGGACGTTCTGGTCCCCCTAAAAAAATAAACAAGCAGCAAAAGCAGCACCCAAGCAGCTCCCTGGTGCCTGCAGCAGCCGTTTGCCTTGGCCTCCTGCCCGCCCGCCCAGCTCCGCTCCCGGGATCGCGGGATGACCTCCACCACGGCAATCCTGCTGGTTATTTGCCCGCTCAGGAGATACCATTAAAGGTGTGATGAGATTGTCCTGTGCTGGCAACCTCTGACAGGTTGCAACCCTAAAGACAAACAGATTCTTTCGAGCAAATAAGGAGTAAATGCAAAGCTGGGCAGTGAGCAGGGCGGGCGATCCTCCCCTGCCCAAACACAGCGGCCTCGGGACACCCACGAGCACCCCGAGCTCGAGGGGCGCGTTCTGCTCAGGGCACAAAACAAACACCCCCAGGCACAGGTAGCAGGATGTCTGTTCCCAGTCAGGCTTTCAGTCAAGCTTAACCTGCACATGAAAGCTCCAGGCATTTATTCAAATGATAAAAGCAAAGCCAGCACACACAGAGTGAGGTTTCTCGTGGGGATTAGTAACAAACTCCCAGGTAAGCAAAGGAACGGCCTCAGCTGAGCTGCTCCATGGCACAGTTTATCCAAGTAATGCTTGGGCTGGGTGTCCTGAGCAGCAAGGCCTCACCTGGGAACTCAGATCCACCTGGGACAACTGTACAGGTGCCCAGCAAAGTGAGACCCTCCTGTACCCCCATCCCGATACACAGCGCCAGCTATTTCCTTAGGGACTGTGAGAAAATAAACCCCAAACCAATCTTCCTCCCTTCAAACTCCCACTCCTGCCTTCCTGAGCCACTCAGGAGATGGAAGGTCTGATCCCTCAGGACTGGGCTGTTTGAAGTGTGAAGCATCACTCCACCCTGCACCAGGCTCTGAGGGAAGGGCTGGGATGTGGATCAGCCACACAGGGAGCACCTGGGGACGCAGCTGTGGCATCACTTCGTGCTGGTGCCCCTCATATGGAGATGGCTGGAACCATCCCAGTCCTCCTCAGGGGTAGTCATGGAGAAGTGACCTGACCTTGTCACAAGGGAATCTGGAGTCCCCTCCCTCCCCTTGCCTCACAACCACCCCCAGACCCTCTCCCCACCCTCACCCCCACCCAGGGGCTCGACAGGTGGTTTGAGAACCTCAATATGCACCAAATTGGTTCTGGTTTCAGAGCAATTTGGACTAAATTAGGGCTGGAGCTGAGTTTAAGGGTGTTGTGCTTGGGTGTCTAGAAACACTCTGGGAATGGAGCAAACCCAGTACATTTAACTACAAGGTGACAGACTCAGAAGTTTTGCAGCTTCAATAAAACTCTCAACAGCTACAGAGCTTTTTTTTTTTTTTTCTGTGTTAATTTAATCATACAAATATTCATTTATACATTAAGGAAAAAGCTTCCTTTATTTTCACCCCCAATGTGCTATCATAGGACTTCTCCCAGACTCAGAGAGGCAACACACCATCCCGTGCTACACATGCACTGCCCCGGCGAGCACAGACAGGCTGGGAACCACCCACGCACTCACACACGGAAAAAATTAAACACAACAGAAACCCAGACGTGGGACAGCGTGCATTTCCCACCCACACCACTGCTCTCCGACTGCACGGCTCTGCCCCGGCTCCCAAACCTTGGCGGGGTTCAAATCCAGCACTCCTGAGGTGTGGGCAGAAGATTCCCATTCTCTCACCCCCTCCCATGGCACTGCCACTTTCAGGGCCAGTCCCATGGACATCCTGCTCCAGTTTGCCAAGGCTGGGAGGTGACACTGCTTGAGCTGTCCTAGTGACAGGGCCCAAGTGGCTCTAGCTTACCACAGGGACCCACTTAGAGGCCATCAGAGATGTTCTGCATTACCCTTTTCCTTATGGGAACTGATACGAACTGCAGTGTCACGAGGTTATCTGGGCAGAACTTTGCCAAATTCATCTCAATCTCCCCATTAAAAGCTGGACACCTGAAGCACGAGCAATCTGAGGACCAGCTGCACCACGAAGCTCTAAGGAATCAGGAGATAAAACCACCTTTGGCCTCAGTGAAACTGTTTTTACTCGAAGAAAAACACACAAATAAAGCAACCTGTTTTAAACATCCTTCCAGTGCCACAGCAGGGGCCACAACCCCGGCCCCAAAGAGCCAGCGCTCCATGGATCCCTCAGCTGCCTGGGCAGAGCAGGATGCGAGCAGCAAGAGCTGCAGATCTCAGAGCTCTGCCTTTCCTCACACCCCGGAACGTACGACCCTTGTCACCAGGACACCACGGACTGCAAATGCGTGTGCCTTCGGAGTGGGAAAGCACATGGCTACTTGGGGAGCATGCAGGATTTGATTTTTCAAGACAAGGGAAATAAATTCAGCCTTAGGAGGAGCACAGGAACACGAGTGTGGCAGCCAGGGGACACAGGAGGAGCACACGTGCCCGGGAGCAGAAAGCCAGCGTGGGAGTATCTGAGTGCAAGGGTCTCCCAGGTGCCTCTGCTGACACTAGGCAAAGGTCACAGCACCAGCTCTAACTCTCAGACTCAGACCTTGAGTTCCCTCCCTTCCACTGTGCAGCTGACACAAGGAGCTAATAAAGATAAGGAATCACCTCGTCACTTGCACCAAGAGCTGTCTCCAGGGATTCAGTGCCCTCGGAAGGGGAGCAGCGGCGCTGCAGGTGTGATGCTCATTTCCTCAGAGGGGCTTGTGAGCCACCTGTGAGGAAAGGAGGGAGTGAGCAAAGATTCCACCTGCCCACACCACACTGTGGGGCTGCAGATCACCCCCCAGATCAATGCTCAGAACTAATCGAAGGAACGTGTTGCTACAGCACAAGAACCAAACCTTCCAAGAAGCAGCACCTTCAGCAGGTTCACTCCAACCCCAACACTCCCCCAGATCCAGGGCACAGCCTGGTGTCCACCAGACTGCAAGTGCAAGTGTCAGGCAGTTCAAATCCTGTGGTGCCACTTCCATGCAGGTAGTTTCTGATGTTATACTTGTTTCTCTCAGCTAACAGATTTCTGAAGGGAGATTTCAGCTAATGGTGATCTTTAACAACTGAACCTCTGAAATATGGACAAAATCCATCGCCCAATCCTTCCTCTGTTGGACACAAGGAACTCCCACTGGCCCCATGAGGTCCATCCATATGCACACAGGTACCAGTCCTCAGTAGCTGCAATGAAAGATTCCCCCCTTCAAAACCAGCCACACAAACAAAAGCAGCCAAGAGCACCGAGGGGCAAAGCCATGCAGTGTGCAGCTCTGACACAGGGAAAAGCCTTCACTGGGAAGATCTGGAAGGTAAAGGGAGCTTTGCATACTCCTGTATCTTTGGCATTTGGCTGTTCCAGCCTGGATCGTTTGGGCAGGACGGTGCTGCCAGGCTCACCCCCCTCTGTTTGTGGGGACAGCACTTCAGTGCCGTCAGCACTTCACTCACCACAGTGCCTGAGACAAGCTGCATCCCCTCACACTGCACTTCCCAGTCCAGAAGGGGAGGAAAACATGCTGGAGGAACAGCAGAGCAGTCCAAATCTTTTTCAATCCCTCCCCTAACACGAGGCCTGAGAGCCCACTTGGAGCCGCAGTGCAGCCCCGAGCCCAGACGACAAAGGCAGAAGAAGAGGAGGTGACAGTGGGACCCAGCTGGTGGTGCCAACTCCTGCTCTGTGCTCCAGAACACATGGATCAGCCTCTAAGCTACACCTCAGCACAGGAGAAACAAATGCCAACTTATGCTCTGAAAGAGAGACAGGACACTCCAAATGAAAGGGACAGGATGTCTGTAAAGCTTTGCAACTACCAGCAGGTGAATTACAGCTACAGAGATTTCCCCTTGGCACACAGCTCCAGGCACAGCTACTGCACACGAGAGTGAACAAAAAAGGATTTTAAACTGCTAACCACACAGGACAGCTCAGGAACTTGAATAAATCAGTTTCTTATTAACATGGGTGTGTATTTGTGTACTTCATGTACAAGGGGGAAGGGAGATGAGCCCTCCATGTTATCCTAGAAGTCCCAGAGTCTTCCTCTCCAGCTCTGACACTGAGACCTGTCCATAGCGTGGTTCCCAACGACACGCAGGACAACTTAACAGCAACACCCAAACCAAAAGGATAAGAAGAAATAAAAGATTAAAAAGTCGGTAACTAAAACCAGCAGACGCTGTTAAAAATGCAGTGCTGGGTGCAGACCCAACCTGGCATTAAAAAAGCCTGACAGAAGCAGTCCCTGCACAAACCCCTGCAGGTGCTGAGCCAGTCCCGTTCGGCAGCAAACCAGGACATTCTGGGAAAATGCACGCTGTCCCTTAGAAAAAAAAAAAAAAAAANCAAACAAATTAAACATTTGCTCAAACTACAACCGCTCTGTAGGCAAAATATTCTTTTTTAAAGATGGCTTTTAAATTTTAATTTTTAAACTTCTTTTTAAGCTACCTAATTACGTGTGAAGATGATTTCTAAAAACCCATAGTGTTGGTTTCTCTTCTTCCTCATAGCATTTACACCACTCTGAAATCCAGCAGTCACACATGCATACTCAGGTTTTGGATTTTCCTCTGGAAAGAGCTAGTCTTAAGTTACTGGGCTTTTGTTTTTTCTTCTTTTTCCAGAACACGGAGGCAGAGAAGGGGGGTCCACGCTGTGTCTGTCTGCCACATGAATCCCCCTCCCTACCCCCAAAAGTCAGCTTTTTCTTAAATTCTCCTCTTGTCGATACCCGTTTTGTGTTTTTGTGTTTTAAGACTGTCCGAAGTGATAAGGACCGTGGAAACCCTGAAAGAAAGTTGGAGACATAATCAATTTTCAACAGGCAAGAAACAAAACGCTCAGAGCTCAGCTCCAAAGAGTGCCCAGCCCAGCCCAGGGCTTCCCACCAACCCCACTGTGGCTCCAAGGACACTCCTAAACCACACGTTCCGGGGTTGGTTTCCCCAGAGAGGGCAGATGCCACCACTTACCTTTGTCAGATGTTTTTTAGGCCAAGGCCACAAAATAACTTGTGTTCTACACCAGAATTGCCTACAGATGCTACAACGCCAGCAGGCCCAGCCCCTGCAGCCTCCCCTTTCTGTCCCAGTGACATGGGGCTGGGTAAGAGGCTATGCCAGTAAAAATCCAAGAAAACAAAACTCCACGTTTCCACAAGTGCCATGAGTGCCTTCTCAAGGTGACAATACACATTTGCCTCCAGTGACATCAACCAGAGCATTTACCAAAACCCCCAAAATGCTTTCTTCAGAATCTATTTCCCTCCTTTACATCCTGAAGTGAGTCACCTAAGTGTCAGATCTGGTCACAGGTCTCAAATTAACAGGAACTCCTTTTGTAACTTCTATTGTCCGGATCAGTTATCCGGGGTTTCATCAGGAAGCAGAAGAAAGACCAAGAGGCAGCAAGGGATGCCCCAGCTCAAAGGGAGATGAAGTTTGACAGTGATGAAAGTACAAGCCCCACACAAACCCAGACGCACACTGAGGTCAGGAGGGAGATGAGGGAGAAAAAGCTTGCTGTATTTCACGGCAGAGTTGGAAGACCATTATGCAAATGCTTCTAAACACAGTCCAACTCTTCCCAGGACACTCTGGGTTAAGACAGTGAGAGCCCAAAACATTCCTGTTACAGCTGAACGGGAAGTTCTGACCTCAGTTTTCACAACTCTGCTTTTAACAGGGCAAATTTCCTAGGAAATACAACTTCCTGCGTGTTCTATAACTTCAAAACCCTGTCACTGCAGGAGCCAGGGCTGTGGAGCCATGAGTAGGAACACGGATTGTGTAAAGAATCAACGTCACTGGCAAACCCCAGGCTTTGCAGGAGGGCTCTGCTGCAGATCTAACTAGGAAGGAAGTGCCATGAACAGTCTGTAATCTTGCTGCAGCTGGAGAGAAAAAGTTCATTCTTGGGGATATAATGAGGTGGTAAATACAAGCAAATAGCAAAATGAAGCAGCTCTCAGCAGCTCTCAGAATCCAACCAAGAGGAGGATCAGCAGACAATTAACCAGGACATCTCCTGAACTGCGTGGGAAGTATGAAAGACTGGGAACGTGGAAATTGCTGTTTGCAGACAGAAATACACGCAAGTGATGGAAAAACAAACACGCTTCTACCCCAGGAATATGCTGCAGTGCCAGTTTGTAAAGCTTTTCAAGAGAACAGCCAGCAGATTCCAGCACGACAGTTCACCTGAGGAAGGAGATGCTCCCATCAAAATCCAGAGACTGAGAAATCCAACATTTCCAAAAATACATTCACTAAAACGGGGAAGGGGAGAAGCAGGAGAGAAACATTAAGATGGTGTGAGCAGGTGCACAAAATAAGGACACAGAGGAAAAGCAATGTATAAACAGGATCCCAAGCAGTCTCACCCCATAGGGATTAACCTATTGTACTCAGCACTCTGTAGAAGGAAAACAGGATTTGCTGCCGATTACCTGTACAGACACATCTGCCAGAATTTGCTTCATCTTTGAGCTACCTGCATACAAGGCTTTGTTTGAGGCACTGCCTGGTGAGCTCAGGAGGGGTTTAACCATCCCTTGCTCCTCTGCTGGGGGCACCCAGGGAGTCCCTTACCCTCTGTCACCTCACAGGGGATGCCAGAAGCAAAACCACCTCACTTGCTTTAATTTGGGGGTTCCACAAGCATCCCCCTGTGGTGTAAGGAACTGCCAGTCATCCTCAGTCTGACATCAGAGCAACTCATTTGTGCTCTTGGATGCAGAGACCTTGTGAAGGCACTGTGAGCTGGTCTGCAGGGAAACCCTCTGGATCTCCACGTACTGGTTTTTGGAGCACCTAACTTAAAGCTACGCAATTATGCAAACTGTGTCAGTTAGACCCAGAATTTAGCTCAGCACAAGAGATTGCTCAGCATGTACAGCTCTGCACCACCTGCCACCCTGCACTGAACACCTGACACCCTGGAATGAGCTCCCTTGGCAATGCCAGAGCAGTCCCACAATCCATGACCACGGTCAGCTCCTCCTGACGCGAGGAATTTCACCACAGAAAAGCCCCAAATCTTTCCTTTTGGAATTGCCACTCTGCACTGCATTTCACCTACCCGAGATTCATTACTGGACATGAGGACTTGGCAAAATTGAACATCACTTGCATCTTTAAGCCGAGTGAGAGGGGTTTTAGCACAGATCCTGTGCAGGTGACTCCACCTCCCCTGTCCCATGACGTTTAGTCACCACGTACAATGCAAGGGTTTGATACCAGAAAACTTCAGTTACTGCTGCAATGCAAATACCAAACCCCTGTATGACATTTTCAAGCCTAATTATCCCCTCTATGCAACATTTTACATCACAAACATGCAAAAATAATTCTGCAGACAATCGCAGTTTTTCCAAGTTGCTTCAACGGAAGGATTATTCCCACTATTTTTGGTGCATTTCTGTCTATCCTCCAAGTGGAATCACTGTCTGTATGAAAAGCTCAGCTGCAGCTTTGCAAATTCAGTTCTTCCAGAATGTTCCCCAGAAGTAACTGCTCCCTTGTGGAGCACTGGCTCTTCACACAGACCAGTGTGTGACAACAAGATTGTGATTTTCCAAGCAAAGATTCTGCATGACAACTACTGGTATAAATTATCATTTGACTCGTGCCTCTGGAAGGGAAGTGAGATGTTTTGCGAAGTTAAACCCCTTTGTGAATACTGAGCTCTGTAAACTGAGGTACCTGTGTCGGGAACAAAGTGAGGATTAAGTGAATCTTTCATAAACCATCACACACAGGCTTTCAGACAGCTCTTTATTTCACCTCTGTGACTGAGTCACCACCAATGCAGGTACACTTGCAGGGACAGGAGGTGGATGCACAGCTGCACAGCAATACAGGAGTCTCCCAGTGGACACTGACAGTGGCCCCAGCCCACGCTGCAGGTCCCCATCCCCTCAGGCCGCTCCTACCCCGCGCTGCTCCAACCTCGCTTACGTAAACTGAGCACAAACAGAGAACAAAGCATCCAGCACTTGTGTTTTACTCCATGCATGCTGTGCAAACATGGCGTGGCTGGGAGACCACCAGGAAGTTCAGGACCTTCTGGGAGCAGGCACTGGCAGGGCTGGTTCAGGTGCCCGTGGGTGAGGAAGTGGCAGGGCTCAGGCACCTGAGTTCCCAGGCACAACTCCCTGATGTGCTGCCAGGCCAGGATAAACAACAGGCAACTCTGCTGGGCTGCAGTGGAGCAAAGTTGGGCGAAAATCAGATTATCTGGCACTTGCCACAGTCAGGAAGGACATGGATTTCACAGATGAGCTGACATGCAGCACCCAAACCATCAGTCTCTCACTAGAGAGGCAAACCAGCTCATGCAAGCCCAGCCCAGGCTGCAGTGCTGTGGGAGCTCCAAATCCAATGTCCAAATGGATGTAACCACATGGTGACCAGCCCTGTGTGAAGCCCAGACACCAGGATGGAAGGAGCTTCTCTCCTCCATGGGTGCAAACATTTTTGGGGCATCATTCTCATGCATAAAGACAGTTTGATGCCCAGTTTCCAGTAAAAGTATTTCTGTCTAAAGTTTACAGAGGTACTCCAAAAATCTGCAAATTGGAGGCCCTGATTTGGGAGAAGCATGGCTCTAGAAGCAGCAACAACATTTAAGCTCAGAGAGGGTAAGCCAGTTAAAAGCTCCAAGGACACAGGGTTGGTTTCCCCTTAGGTACAGAAAACTGCCAGGTAGTTCAGCTCCACACAGAACAGAGGGAGATGGGCAGCATAAACACAGCAGGAGAAAAGGAGTTCAGATTTTATAGCTGTGAACTCCAAATATGTTTCTATTTCACTGGGCTTTGAAGAGCGGCACAAGCAATGACCAGGACAGCCAGGCACCATTTGCTTTTGGGATGATGCCCAGTGTCTGTCTGGGCAAATCTCTGCAGCATCACAACTCCCAGGTGCAGTTTTCTGTGTGACATAGAGAGCAATGATTCCTCAATTCATCTGGGCAGCAGGTTTAGATACAGATCTATGGATTTTATACAGAGATGTTAAGTACAATCTAAGTGTCAGGATATGGCTATTCATTTCTCATCTTCCCAGACATGGAGACCTGTACATTTCTTTCCTCAGTTAAGCAATTAAACTCTAATTCCCAGGCACTGCAAGACTGGATCTTGGGCTTTTAATGGAAAAGCCAGACACAAGAGAGCAGCAGTGACTGTGCAGGGTTGCCATGAGACAGGAGTAAATAGGAGGAAGCTGTATCAACTTCACATCTCTGGAGAATCCAGAGAAAGCCACTGCCAGAGAATAAAGTATCTATGTGCATGGGGATTTCCGGGCATCCTATCCTGCACTTAGGCACATCTGTACATCTAAGAACATGCAAAAACTCCACTGGGAACAGATTTAACAACAACATGCTTCAAGCAAAGCCCTGACAGGCCCTAGCCTGCAGCCTCCCCACAGTGTGTGTGGAAGGTGGGCAGGGGGCCGCAGGGAGGTGGGTGCCATAGCAGGAATAAAGGGCACACAGCTTGTTCCAGCCATGCCACAGGTTTCATCTTACCCACTTACAGGGAATTCTGTGTCTGGTTTTGTTTGTTTTTCCCTAGGACGCCCAAACCACGCACTCTGCTGCTGTATAAAAGCATTTTGAATGTTTCCAGGTGTGAAATGCTGCTGTACTTGTCTAACCCAGCAGCAGATGGCACGTCGGCATTGCCACAATCCTGACTCCAGTGGGGAGTTCTAGGGGACAAGTCACACCTGCTCAGTGCACCAGAGGGAGAACTAATTCCGACAAGGTCTGGCAGCTTCGAGTATGTTTTACACCTGCAGATGCCAGAAACTGCTTGTTTTATCTCGAAGATTTCATAGTCTCATGCACTGCATGACTGGGTGTCCCCAGTGTCTGTCAACAGAGGAAGCCTCCACAGTCATCTGAGAAATATTTAAGGGCTTATTTTACTTCTACATACAGGACGCAGGCTCTTCTCAACACTTTAACTAAACCTGAACCATCTCCTTCACTCACCAAATGGCCTTTCAAACATGACTGGGGATTCCTTTCCTCTCCCAGGTACATGAAAGGAGACAAAAATATCAGAAGTCCTGCCCAAGATAAATAAAATCCAGGAATCTTGGAGTCTGCGCCACTGCCTAACCAACCCACAGTGGTTTTTTTGTCTGCTCTGAAATAAAGCCTTTCACATCAATATTCAATCACAGGGCAGCAACTCCCAATGCAGTAGTTTTCCTTCTCTGCAGCAGCAGAGTACAGGTCAGATCCCCTGGGGATGTGGAAAAGATGGGCCAGGTAGAGCTTTTCCTGACAGGTACTGGAGCTCCATCTGTCCCTCAGGTAATTTAATACTCCTGACATCACCTCTAATAACCCCTTTGCTGCTCCAGCAGGATCCCCAGCTGGGGACACCATGCACACAGAGGGAAAAACCCAAACAAAACTGCATCTTCTTCTCCCAGAGGCCTGGTTGGGGAATGGGGGGAATGTTCTCCTGGCCATTTCAAACCAGACCAGGTGTCTGGGATGTCCAACTCCCTCTAACTTGTTTACTACAGAACCAGTATTGTACAGTGTGAATACTGGGTCTGTGGCACAAAACTTCCTGCCCTGGGCAGGATGGGCAAGGCTGGAACAGGACTCAGATCTTCAGACCTACCAGAACAGCCTCCAAAGGATGAAATAATTTATCTTAGTATGTCACAAACAAAAAGAACTGCAGTAAAGAGAAAAACCACCCCAAAATCAAGTAGCTTTTCCATATCCCCCACCCCCAACCAAAAAAAGGACCATAAAGTTGTCCCTTCTGAAGCCAGCAAACAAAATGTCTGCTTTAATCTCAGATAATCCACCTCAAATCCACCCAAGAATATTCTGTAAATACAAAAAAGAAACAAACAACCCCCAAAAAAAACAACCAGGAAAAAGTGGAGGAAAAGTCACCTGCCCTATGTTTGGGGTTAGATTATAACCGCCCCCATTTCCTCTGAGCACAGAGCTCTGGGTTAGCTAAACCAGCTCACTTCAACCTGGTGACACCTCTGAGGTGGTGCTTCACTCTCCTGCTGGTTTCTCTCCCACAGCACAGCTGCTCCTTGCCAGGGGCTCTGGTTCCTCACACCCACGTTCTTTGAAGGCAGTCCCAGCCCGGCCCCTCGGGGAGCACCACGACCCCACCACGCAGCCACTAAAGCAGCGACTTTCAGCACTGCCACTTCAGGTGGTGTTCACTGACAGGTCATCATTCCCCAAGCCATCCACTCCACTGTTACAAGCAGAGCCTGGCAGCAGGAGCCAGCCCAGAGATGGTGTTTGGGAGCACTAAGGGGGGGCAGTCAGGCTCACCCCACGCGTGCCGGCCGTAAAAAATGCACAGCCCTGGGGTAAAGGTGACTAAAACAAGATCCACTGGCACAGGACAGGCAGGTCATCCAGGGAGGAACTAAAGTGCTGTAGGTGAACTAACATTAGGGCTTTATTAAGTCATTCAGCAACCAAGTGTTATTGTCCTACACAGCCTGCTCAAAGTACAGTAAAGCATTTTTAAAGGATTTAAAAAATCAAACTAGTTTGACATACGACAGTACACACCTACACATACTGCTGCATTAACAGGTGGATTCTGAATTGTAAATAATCCTGCAATTCATTTTTCACACACAAGCAAATAAAAACAGTCAAAATATCACTCAGACTCATATAGCATCCACCAAGCAAGCTTTTGAGAGAGATTTAAAGTAAAGATAATTTAAAAGTCACCTACAATTATGAACAAGACAAGGACACAGACAGGAACAGTCCTTTGATTGACTGTTCCTGCAGGCAGCTTCTGGGATCAAATGGTGAGCTCTGTAGTCTCCCCACACCAGCTAAAAAGAAGTTATCTGGCTAATCTGAAGTTTGAGGGTGTGGTTATTTGTTCTCTGTTCAAAATTATGTCAAACTCAGGACACATCTAGAGAGATATTTTGACTTATTTGCACACGCAACCGGAGCAGGCTCCAGCCACTTGCGGTTACAGCACCCAAACAAGGTTATATAAATTTTAAGAAGGACTTGAAGGACTTGAAGCAAAAACAAAAAGGTGGATCTGGTAGAGTCTATCAGAGGCAAAAAATATTTTAATATAACATGAGGAGTTGGCAGAGTCAGACAGTCAAATTCAGAACCTTCCTTAGCAGGTCTGGCAGAAGCAGAAGGAAAGGGCTTTGCAGTTTGGAAGGAAGAGCAATTAAACACCTGCCAGGCTCCTCCCCTACCCGTTCTCCTGCTCGCCCAGGGCACCTACCTTACTGTACGTCACTACCGACAAGTTGTTCGAGTGACTGCTGGGGGAGAGATTTACAGAGTTTTGTGACAGTCCATTCTGATCTTGTTCGATTTGGTCAGGAGCAGGCCCCCATGTGTTTTTGCTGATTGTGCCTAGCTCGGAACCCCCAGGGTCTTTTAGGTTGTTTTCATCTGGTTGCCTGTTCTTCTGTGGAGAGGCGAATGGGTTAAAGTTTCCTTCTACCTTGCGATGCGGCTGCGTGTTGAACTCTGTTTCAAAGGATGACAGCTGCTGTGTGACACCCAGAAGTCCTCCAACTTCCACGCTGAGGATCACCCAGATGACATCTGTGGAAAGAAACGCGTTTGGGTTGTCACTAAATGGGAGTTTATGAAGAAGGGTCAGAAGGAGCAAATGAATTCCATCCTTTACACTAGCAAGAAAAAGACTTACTGCTTAAAGCACATTTTCACAAAGCCTCAGCAGTACTGGTTCCAGTGCCCCCAGTTTAACAGGCCTGGGATCAGCAATTTGAATTTTAGGGGCCAATTGAGGACAGTGGGATTTTACCTTGGGGGCACACGACTCGCTTAGGGAGCTCCACACCCTGCCAGGGCCAGGACCCTCAGTACACACCACTAATCCCCCATCACTGAAAACTGTGCACACCCCCCCTGAGACCCCTGAATACACACACCACTGACCACCCTGAACACACCCACACCACTGACCCCTCTGTACACACCCCCACCCCCCATACACGTCCCCCCAAAGGTGGCCCCGCAGCGCCCTCTGCCGCTCTCTCACGGCCTTGCGGCCCCGGTACCGCCCCGCGATGGCACCACCGGGCCCCCGCCCCAAAACGGGACGAATGTCCGGGCCCCGGGAGCGCCAGGCCAGACCCAGGAGCAGCTGCCAGCAACGGCACCAGTTCGGCTGCAGGGCAAGAGTCCCTCGGACTCAGAGCTTGGTGGCCAAATGGGCTCAATCTTGAGGTCGTGTTCTGGTAAAAGTGCCAACTTCTGGCAATGCAGGAACATCTCCCATTGTCCGGGGGTGGGAACCCTCTGGAAACCCTGGGAAACCCTCGGCTTTGTGAGCACAGGGGACAAGCAACACAAACTGGACAGTCTGCTCCACCTGCATGGGGATATCCCTGCCCATCCCTCAGGGATACACTGTGTCCCCTGTGTCCCCTCCAGACACCGAGGAGCTGCATGGCAGTGCCAGTGCTGCCAGCAGCCCCCTCCTTCTGGGCACTGGTATTTTTGCCTCTGTGTGCCAACACCTCTCACTCAAACCCTGAAACTTGGGATACTCCCAGCTGCCAACAGAGACACAAAGATGTTCTCAGTGTAAACTAAAGCTGGCAGAAAAGGGAGGGAAGGCTGCACTGAAGGCAGATGTTTGAGGCCCAGGCTGAAGCACCAGACAAAATAGCCAAATGTGTTCTTTAAACAGAGAAATAGCTCACAGGGGATGCACTAAATCACTGCATTAAACCCTAGGCATTAACTTCTCACATGAGGTTTTCACTACTATTTTATGCTCATATGCAGTTCACAATGTTAAGCAATGGAAACCTGGGAAAGAATCTCGACAAGGACTGACCAGGAAAGAGCATCCACGAGAGCTGTGCACATCCTTTTGTTTTCCAGAATTTTATGTAATCTGTAACTTCTTCCAGTGCTTAGAAAACACTAACCAAGACAACAAAGCAGTTCCCCTTGATGTTTTCCTCGACTCTGTGTTCTACATTTAGTCCCGGGGCTGGCAGACCTCTGCCCTCCCACTCCGTTATGGGCCCATGGTGTCCCTGCTGTCCCCAGAGGGGACGTGGGCTGGGAAGGGGCTGCTCACCTCCGTAGTAGAGTCCCGTGGCAGTGCACATCCGCCACTGTCCCTGATACATTCCGGCGGTGCTGGGGCTGCACATCTGCACGCTGACATCGGCCATCTCCTGCGGCTCCAGGGACCTCACCATCACCATGTTCACGTGGCCAAACTGGTCTCCACCGACATACTTCAGACAAACCCCTGGGGGCCACGCCTCCGTCCCTGGGATTAGACAGGAGAGGGAATTACTGACAGTGCACCAGGAAAAGCTTTGTCTGTTTGTGTAAGACTGGATGAAACATGCTTGTTAAAACAGTTGTGCAATTGTTGGACGGTCAAAGGAAACCAAGATACACAGGACACAGCAGCAGTGGATGCTCAGGAAGCCTGGTTTTCAGAGCAGGCTTAACTGGTGCATTTAGGGACCAGCAGAAAAATTCCTTCTTAAGTAATCTCTATGTCTTTGTTACACAAAAAACTTCTCAAAGTCACAGCGTAACAGATTAAAAAAAACCAAAACCAAACAACTTAACCTACACCTAACACACACCTTCCCTTCCCCAGGGCCAGAGGCAGAGACAAGGGCAGGGCTGTGTTGTGTGCCCCCATTTCTGCCTCTCTCCACAAACCTCCCCAACCACTCCACATCAAATACCTGTTATTTATACAAAGTGATGGCAACACGTCCTTTCAGGGATTCATTTCTTTCTAAGCCTGTTAGGAGTGTCAAGAGAAACTCATACAGCTCAAGTTTGAGCTGTAACTGAAGTGCCAGCACTATTTCCTAAATGGATTTATTTCTCTCCTTGCACCAACCCTTTTCTCAGGCTCGTGTAAAGGTGGGAAGGGCTGTGAACACACAATTAATCTGTGGAGATGCATGTTTAGACTGCAGACACTGGGACTGACAGCGTGACCTGGCAATCAGAGAGACAGAAAACAGCTCCTGCGTGCAGGCAGCGCTGCCGAAGATAACAAGTGCTGGGGCAGACAGAAAGAAAAAGCGCTTGAGACTCATGAAAAATCAGTTTAGCACAATTTTCTTTTGCTTCTTCCCCAGTCACGTCACATGACTAAGCCAAGGACTGAGAACACCTCCTGCTCAGCTGAGGCTGACGGAAATGGCTACAGAAAGCCTGAACCACCACGAAGCTTGGAACTGCTCCGTCTGGTCCGAGGGTAGCGCGCTGGAGGCTGCTCTGACCTCACGTTACCTCAAGGAGCATCCTTTGCAACAGCTTGCCTGCTAATTTAATCCCTGTGGATACTCCAGTGAAGATACAGCAAGGACTGGTTTTCTTGTCAAGTCCTTATTTGTGGAATTCACAACGTCACAGGGAGAGCAGGATGTGAACAAGTGCAGTGGGATGTTCAGCGTGGGGGATGTACCAGCACAGCTGGAAAGGCGCTGAGAGAGCAGGGCTCTGAAAGAGGAGCTGGGTGTCTGGCTGACCTCGGCCTGGGGCGTGGGGTGCCTGAGCATGAAGCCTCATCTGCAGAGGTTGGCAGCCCAGCAACATGGTTTAGTTTAAATTATTTATGTGATTTTTATCGGGTTTAATGGCTTTAGGCTTGCAAGGTGCCTAGAACGCTGCAACTGATAAGCCTCATAAATTGAAATTATGATTATGTCATTCTATTTCAGTACACTCATCTCTCAGGAGATGATAAATTGCATAGAGTGTCCTGCAGAGCCAGCAGCAGCTGGGGGCAGAGTGGGGAGAGGAAGCCAGGCTGTTAAATCCTGCTGCTCTTTCAGCAATGGTTCTACTTCACAAACTGCTCTTTTGGCAGACAAGGCAGCACTGTCCTGCAGGTACCAGAGCAGGGCATTGTTTTCTACTGACACATGTGAGAACCTGACTGAACTGAGCTCACGGCTCAAACTGACAATCTCTGAGCTCTGCCTGTCACACTCATCAGACCTGCAACGCTCCAGTGACACATGCCTCAGGTATTTTGTGTTCTAGAACTGAAGTCATGTAATCAAGGACTCCTGTAGAGCTGTTGAAAACCTTGGCGCTGCTTCAGTTATCTGCCTAACAAGTAGATATTATCTGGAAACACTACAGCCCTTTGATACTACACCTTAATTAAACAAAGAACGGTTTTCAAATGCTGCAGTCCTCCTCACACTGCACAGTCATAACCAGCATGTGAAGCTGCACTTCACTAACCCTCAGCAGCGTGGTTGTACCAAGCCCTGGCCTCCAGCACCACTGTTAGGGCACGGATGGATGGTCTGACAAGCCAGGTTCAAACTACACAGAAGCCAAAACATGTCGGCCTCACCAGAAAATCCTAAGTGAAGATAAGCTCCTGTCCCTCATTTTAGAAGGCCCAGGGTTTCAGAAGGTGAAACATTCCAAGAACAATGAAACATCCTCTGAACTAGGATGCTAAATTAAGGCTGAATTTGCATTCAGGAAATGGCGCATCAGAGGAACAAGGAAGGGAGGAGTCGGAAGGGCCCAAGACAGAGGTGTAGTCATAACACACACAAATTGAGATACTAGGAGTGGAGAAACAAGACCTATCACACTTACTAGATTTGTAAGAGCTGTGTTTGGGACAGTTATAAAAAAATTGCCAGTCAACTTTTCACAGTACTGGAGTTCAAGCAAGTGTCACCCTTCCATTGTACTTTCAAACAAAAGAAGGCAGAAAAAGCATGTTGAAATATTAAATCCTTCTTCTAGAACATATTCTCTATATATCAGTGCTCTTAAACATCTCCCTCTAATGAAATACGCTTAACGTGGATATTCAGTCCAAGTACTGCAGCTATTCACAAGCAGAAATACTGAGAGAGCTGAACCTGACTTGTGATGACTCCCAATATCACACCTCCCTCACACAAGTACAAGCAGGTCAATTAAATTCAGACACACAGTTTTAAATGTTCATGCAACATCCCGTCACGGCACTGCTTGAGGACAAGGGATTCCTTCACATCCATGGATCTAATTTTCCTCTCTGACTGCATCCCACCAGATCAAGCATTGGGAATGCACTTTGCCCAGCCTCACTTCCTGGATCCCAGTCACTGCTTTGACTTATTCCAAACTGGAATGTGGTCTCTCCAGCCCTGCATCCTCTCAGAACATGAAAAGGCAATTCTGCCCGAAGTGCCACATGACCCTTGTGTCACTGTCTCATTTGTCTACAAGTTTTCTAGAGTTTGTGTGGTGGCACGAGGAACAAGACTGGTGACCTGACCGAGCTGCACACCTCGCCACAAAATGTTTGTGCCACCCCAAAAAGGGGACCTTGCAAGGGCTGGCAGCACCTCAGAGTGGCTCCAGCCCAGGTGAGTGCATACAAACTTCCTGCCTCAAGCCAGCATCCCTCCCACTGGATCCCAGCACCTGCTGCATGGGGTTTGCTGCAGTCCAAAGGCCTCACCTGTATTCTGTATCCTCCATGTTTTTGTAAACTGGGTATCAGGAGGGATAGACTCTCCTTCACCTATGGTGACATCTTCCACAAACGACATGGAGGGGACATTGATATTTGGACTCTCGAAATCATAGTAGGCTCCAATGGCAGCTTGTAGATTCCTGGAAAGGAAAAAAGCACATTACAACCTGAAGTACAGGTGAGTCAGGCCCTTTGCACAGGTCACATGTCATCCTAAACAATTCAAGAAATATATCCAGACTGTAATAACTCTGCTGCTCATGTGCTTTTTAGAAGCTTTTATCTCTATTGTGGGTAGACTCTCCAAGATAACCGAGCTCAAAATACAGTGCTTTTTCTTGCCAGGGACACTGGTTTAGATCACTTTTCCCCTCTGCTTCTATTTTCCCTGGAAATCTCGGAACTTACAAGTCTTGGAGACCCCTCCAACAGTTCTTTATGAAACTTGCTGAACAGTTCAGGAGACACTGAGAGAAGAGCTGTGCCACAGGAGGCAAACACTGGCCAGTTTTTTCACACCAGCCTAGTCACCTCAGCTAATTTCAAAGGGACCAACCAAACCTCTCCATTGTATTTTGGCACACAAGGTCCAAAAGGAGCACAAGAGGAACAAAACATGAAGAACACTCCTCTGATAACTCTCAGGGCCAAAGGGCATCAGTAGCTACAGATAGTAACTCCAGCCTCACTGGTTTTGAAACATACCATCAGGTATAAACCCTTTATTCATCAATAAAGTGCCTGTTCAGCTCTGGGTAGTCACAACTCGCAGGAATGTACAAACCACCTGAGTCAAAAGTTCTCACTGAATAAAGATAAATGACAGTGCAAGTCTGTGATATATTAAGGACATGCAGAAAGCCACAATGCTATTGATTCCTGAGCCACGGTGTAGCTACAACTCATGATAATTAATGTGAGAAGAAGAACAGGCAGGAAGAGGATTCATGAGCCTTAGCTCAGTTCCACGATATACTATTAAGTCATTACGTAAGTGTTTGGCAAGTCCTGTAATTCGTCTGTTTATACATGTCTGAGAGGTTATGGCCCTGATTTACATGTTGTGAGTGGGTGCTGTGAGAATGGAGATGAGTAAAATCTCCCCAAACGCAATGGACATAACAACTGCTTCTTCTTATTCATGATTGCAGAAATCTGTGTTGCTTTTTTGAGCAGGATAGAAAAAAAAAGCCAAAACCAAGATTTCAGGAACTGGGAACCACCACCTAAAACCAAAGCCCTGCAGAAGTTACTCTGTGTGGGGACAGTGACATATTGAGGGGCTGGATAGTGGTGGGGTGTCATGTGTCTGAGTCAGAGAGCCAAGGTGAAAGCAAGAGAAACATTTGCAGCGTGACCCTGAGCAAGAGCAAACACAGGGCTTTGTGGGGCTGCTTGCCAGCTGGAAAGAAGCTTGAAACAGTGAGTAGAGAAACTGCCTCCTGTTCAATTCCTACAGTGTTCATGGCAAAAAACATTCAAATCAGACATTCTGGATAAAATCTGAACTGCATGGGAGAGCAGTGTCACTTTCTCCTCAGAGAAAACTCAGGGGACCCAAAGTGCAGCAGCTGACCGGGGTGCAACAGCAGGGGGTAGAGCAGCACTGGGAGAGGACCCAAAGAGCCCCATCAGTTTTGCAATCAATCCATCCATCACAGCACCAGCAGCCAGCAGATAATCGCTGTGTGAGTCACAGGAGTTCCTGACATTCTGCTAAGGAGGCATTGGAGGAATGTCCTGCACAACATGGCCAAAGGGATCGATCAGCAATTCAGCAACCCCAGCCTCACAGCCAGACCTTTGCCATCCGTGCCGAGCGGACTTTAGTCCGACACAGGAGCCACTGGGTCCCATGCTGTGGCCAGAACTCTGAATTCCAGAACAGAAACCATTATTCAGCCTGAGGCGTTTTCTACTTAGGAGTGTCAGGGCTCTATTTAATCCCACCAGCTCAGTCAAATGCTGCAGGAAGGGGCCATGTCACATTAGCCAGTAAACAGAGACAAATGCTCAGTTTTACGTCACCAACCGCCTGTTGCTTATACACTGCACAAGATTTACATAACTCACACCAGGGCTGTGCCAAGAGACTCCTGCTCACTCACCCAGCTAACATCATGAGCTGGAGCTTAGTTTGCACTAGGATTTTTTCCTGTAGTACAGCAATCCAAGGCAAAAGGTATTGTAGGAGATACAAAAGACAGCAATGCAGTTCTTTCTCTTCCTAATCCACTACTACATAACTACATTTTCAGACGGACCACAACATCTTATGAGTGATGGTTCTGGAATCAGTGGTACTGACGTTTTATTGACACTGAGAGGAAAAAATAAAAGCTGAGGGGCAGATTTCTACTGCAACTCTTTGTGAGGCAGCTTGGCTGTGTTTGTTTGCTGGGCTGCAAATAGGCCTCAGAAGGTAGTGGGCTATTTGTGCACATAGGCCTGGGGCCAGCACTCCCATCCCGGGGTCATATTTCAGTGCACTTTGCCATTGGGAAACAACAACACTCCTCTGCAGCATCGAGTTAAAAACTAACTAAAGAACAACATGCTGGAAACAGATTTGCCCCGCTTGTGATCCAATATTCCCAAATCCACCTCCCCACTCCCACCGTACGATCTATGTGATGGGGGACGTTTGGTGTGAGCCCTTCTATGTGTTTCAACGCCTCCTGGACTTCCCAGTAGAGAACTAAAAAGAAGCTTCCAGAAACTGAAGAGAAATTCGCAGTGGCAAAAGCCAAAGTCAGGATGACAAAGCAAATCTGCCTTGAGTTCATGTTCTTTGACACAGACAACCCCAGGAGATAGGGACGGAGCGGCGGTGGCCGTGCTGTGCCAGAGGCACCCCCAGCTCACACCTCAGTCGTGTTCTCAGCTCGCACAACCACTGGCTCTGCCCCACTCCTCCCCCCAAGAGACAGTGCTCCCACTCCTGCCTTGCCCCAAAACCCCCAAGATCACTTGGAGGGCAGCACTCCGGGAAAAATGCCACTTGCAGAGGTGAAGTCTCTGCAGTCTGGTGACGTGCGGGCAGCTGAGCCCAAGCAGCACCCCCTGCACTCGCCCTTCTGCCACAGGCACAGCATCAGTGCGGCCCACAATCAAATGTGACCCTAATGACAGAGATGCATTAGGGCAAACACACTCAGGGCCCTGAAATTAGTCTATTTTTAAACACATATTTGGTTTTTTTTTCGGTCTTTACCCTTGTGCCCAGCTCTAACTGCACAGCCCCAGCTGCAGGTACTGCAGGGACAGACACAAGGGTCAGCCCTCAGAGGGTCCAGTTATCATCCAAAGGCTTCTGCTCACACATCCCTGCCTGCTTGATTTCACTCCTCCAAGTAGTGTGACTTACACCACACTACTTACTAACCTCCGCTCTCTGCCATACTCATTTGAGAGAGATAAATTACTATTATAAACCAAACAACTCTGCAAATCCAGCCAGTGTAATTGACATGATTGAGCTCTCCTAATTACAGGGGTGGCCATGCAGCTCTTTCTTCACAGGGCCCTCCAGGTCTCAGGCCCTCCTTATGTCCCCAAAATTAAGCAATTTTTCCATTTTTAGAGCAGTCCTAGACCACAGCAGTTTGTAGCCCTGCCACACTTACAGAGCAGGTCTGACAGGATCCAAGCCCTAACTCCTGGGAAAAGCCTGCAGTCACAAGTCACCCCACTGATGGGGTGAGCCCACGACTCAGCACCATGCTCAATTTTAGCCTTAAGAGCAAGATTCCAGAGAAAGGGGAGTAAGAAGCAAATACAGGTTGTAGCTCCACATCACCAACCAAATCCACTATAACTCTGGGTATCCCACTCCTGCCTCTCCAAGGGCATCCCGTAACCCTGGGGTGTCAAGTGTTTTTCCCACAAAACGCCAAAGTGCTCCTTTTCAGATCAATCCTTCTGCTCTGCTGCTTCATTTCAAGTCTCAGGAGCTAAATTACAATAGTCAAGTTAAAAACCTTCTCTGCTAATAGCTCTAGTGACATCCCTTAACAACTCTTAAGTGATAGCAAAGAGGTGGCTCATTTTGAGCCCTTCTTTCCCTTCCCTGTTTTTTCCAGACAGCCTTTTCTTATGTTAAACCAATATGTATAGCCATTAATTAATTAAAGTAATTCAATGTTCAAAATTAAAATAAACTCTTCCAAATCGATTCACAAACTCGAGGCCTCCTTATACAACCTCCTTGTCCTGCAAACAACCAGCAGCATACAGGTAAACAGAAACTGTCTCCTAGTAAATTGTATCAGACTTTTTAGGAGACTGAAAACACTGAAGCACCGAGGCTGCTGAGGCCTCAAGCAAAGCAGGGCATGGGCCCAAGACCCTTCTGCTCCCCAGAATATGCAGAATTCTTTCAGCACAGAGAAGTTCAGTATCTTGGAAGAAAAGCAGTACAAGCAGGTGCTTTGAACATACAAGATGAGGGATATTAGAATTTGAACTATAAATGTTACAGGAATCTGCAAGCTTTCATATATTGTCAAATTACTTGATGCGGGAGCCAAAGAAAAAAATGCAATTTTTTTAAAGAACAGATTTTCGGGGGGTAAAAATTCAAATTAAATCACAGCTTAAGCTCAAAATCCAGCCTGCAAATTTCCCTCTCTCTGGCTCCTGCCCATGCCCACAGCACAGCACCCACCATGGCCCACTCCTGGGGAACACTGCGGGGCTCTGCCTCTCCTGAGCTGGTGGAGAACACAACAGACAGAATGCTCCCTGCACTGGCACCTTACATTTGGAATTTCAGCCCTCAGGTCATGCAGAGCCAGCCAGCAATATTTCTTAGGTAACAAATGGACTTGGTCATTGGAAGGAAGGTGCCAAGGTCTGTCCCCGTGGAGGGCAGGAGGAGCCAGGCAGGTGCCCTCAGCACTCGCAGGGTGCAGTGTTTTGCCATGAGCCAAGCAACTCAGGTGACATCTCCTGGAAATATGCGATGTAGACACTGGGCAGTGCTAAACAGCACAGTAAAATCTCCAGCACAGAACACGTGATGTAGGACACCTCGGACTCCTACTGTAACTCAAGTCTCCACCTTCACAGACCTCCTCTCGCTCTCCAAATGCAGTCTGTAACCAGGCACCACAGCACCCCATAAGGTGTCTATTGTTAAAAAACAAAAAGAAATAGCGCAGCAGATGGACAGTTTCTCACTCCCAAATAATAGAACTTCTCTACATGATACAGGGGGGAGAGACTAAAAATGCATATGGGAGACATCCAAGTGAGGCAACCCCTTTTGCCTCTTTAGTTTCCACAATCTTAGTTGGATCTTCTTCACCCCAGCTCTTGGGGACCTGGACTGCTGATACTCCAGGCTGGGACATCTCCAACAGCTTCTATCACTCCTGAAGCAGGACACACTCCAAGCCTTGGAAAAGGCCAGAGGGGGTGGGGGAAGAGACATGCACATCATGCTGCAGGGAAGCACTTCTACCTGGAGCTTTCAATTCAAACGTTCAATAGGGATGACACATGGCAATTAAGTGCAAAGTCTCAAGATGTTTTGAAGTGCTGGAATTTTAATCAGTGATTATCTTTCAGCAGACAGAATTTCAGAAAGCAAAACTTCTGTCAGTTTTCTTCGTTCTTGACCCCTCTTACAATAAAGTTACACTAAATTCTATGTATGAAGTTGGGAATCTATCTTAAAAGATGTCTGATGATGGAAAAGGACCACTGAGGGAAGCTGAAAGCTTTAAGCTGAATTTACTCAGCTGAAAGGGAGGGGGGAAGATCTGGCTAATTTAAAGCTTATGTATTTTTTCACATGAAGACACAGAAAAACACTTCATTATCTTAGCTGAAACCAGCAGTTTCACATACAAGTGGGGTGTTCTAGGAAGAAGACAGAAACCTGCAGTGACAGAAGCAATCCTGTGTCTGCAGGGCAGCACAAGGAGAGAAACTGAGAGCCCACAGGAGAGGCAGAGTGTCCTTAGAGCACCAAATCATCAACGGAACTCACTTTCCCTGAGCAGCTTTAATGTGCACACAAACACCACCAGCAGCCGCTGAAACCTTCCTGAGATACCTGCACAGGGCTGAGCACATCACCGGAGCAGAGTAAAGCAACTGAGCACGACCCCCTGCCCAACAGCAGCACACCAATAATGGTGCTACAGGCAGGAGCCCCCAGAACCCTCCCCAGCAGCTGAGCCCTCCCAAAGCAGTTGGTCCCAGCAGCTTTAAATGGGGGTTAAATATCCCGAGAATGTCCCAGCAGGAGCTGCCACTGAAAACAGGCAACAGAGCTCTTCCCAGTGGAAAGTCATTGAGAGTTGCCAGTACACAGGAGATTCTGTAACTGCCAATTCCTCAGTAAAAACTATGTTACCATCTATAATTGTCTGCAGGGAAGTGAAGGGGGATTAAGCTACAGAAACTGTCTGAGAACAAGTTGGGGCATGTAAGGCAGAGTCTAGCTGGACCAAAATTATATTGTACCCAATTCTGCTAGAGTTACCTGCTTATGCTTTCATGCCACAGGCACAAAATTTTTCAATGCTTTGTACCTTGGAGCACAATTATAGTATGTTCCACAGTTATAAATACAATTTCTTTAGAGTCTAGATTTCATTCAAAATAATCAGGTCAAACACTTAAGTTGCTCTGGAGAAGAGGTGTGGATTTGTTTTTTTTTTAATGCACTAGATAAAACCTCCTAAGAAAATATTTTTAAATTGTTTAATTCTGTAATGTTGCTATTTTTAGTAGCATCAGGAGACAGCTGTGGACACGGAGAGAGGCAGCAGCCTGGGATGGTTCACAGGCACTAAGAGACATCCACTGTGTTTCAAGTGAGCCATAACAGACCAAACAGTTTAATACCTCTTTTCCCTCCCCAACCCAAGGGTGCAAATGATCCTGCACCCACCGCAATCTGCAGAGGTCCCCAGACTGTCCTGACATCCTGCTGACAGCACATCAGCAACCACCAGACCTGCCTCTGGGGTGCCACTTCTGCCTGTGAGAACACTGTGTCACCAGCTGGGCTAGAGTAAGATGGACATCAAGTCCAAAGCCTCAGCTTCCTTCTTCCCTACTAAAGCTTATTAACACCCCATCAATGTTTTGAGGCAACCTTCCAACCAGGTTTGGCCCAGCAGGTCACCATAAACAAATATTAACCCGACCAGAGTCACACCAAGACACAGATTGCTTGACAAACGTGTACTGAGTCACAGAGGAACATGGGACTCTGCTCTCTGCCACCTGATAATGATGACAGGAAGCAAAGGAACAGGAACTCCTGCCAACTGCTGTCACTGCCCCATGGATGCTGGGTGAGGAATGAAAACCCACAGGCATCCCCAGGGAAGGATTATTTATTTGCAGAATCAGGTCTCAGTTTCCTGCCTCCTCCATGACATGAGGATTCCCCACCAATGGGGAGGGGTGTCAAAACTGAGCTCGAGGTCTATACAGAGCAGTGGGGAAGCTTTTCCCACGTTTGCCAGAAAGTGGATTCAGTCTGAAGAGCAGCCCAAACATCTGTTCTCAGAGGACACCTGCATGCTGCAGTTGTCTGCAAAACACATGAGGTTAAAAATCAGGAGCAATGCTGGTGTGAGCCACAGTGGGAAACACATCCTGTCTGAGTGAATCCCCTTGACCAGGTCTGTTCTGTTAAATTCTGAGTGTCCTCACTTCTTACACAAATATACCTCAAGTATTCCTCTGAGTAGCACCTACACTTTGCATAAGTCATGGGAAAAGCAATTAAACACATATTAGCTAAACCATGTCTTTAGACTCCCCAATCCACTTGTGGGCAATACAGGTGTTTCACTGGATATAAAGAATTTGAACAGCCCACCCACAGGGATTCTGAAATGTGAATCCAGACATTTGTAGTTAAGACAATTGTAGCACAGAACTGCCCCACACCTGACATGAGAGAGAACAAGGTTTTAGTGCAGATTTCTGCAGTATTTTTAGAGATAAACTTATCTTCATGCAAAACATCATCTTGGGAGTACTACTTAAACCATGACACAGCTACAAATACTCCTAAACAGATGAAAAACCACAAGGATCTCAAAAAGAGATCTGACAACCTTACAAATAATGACCTTTTTCACCTAAAGCTGGATCCAAAAAGCTTTGTTAAAATAATGCTTTTTTCCCCCCCACACACAATGGAAACCATCATTACCTGACACATTTCAATTAAATATCACACCTACTACTCTCATAAAAATTCAGCTTTCTAAACAAGAGCTAAAAAGAGAATGTAAAGAAATATTACATGTAAATTATTGAAATATACATTAGTTCTTCCAAACTGGGAATCTCTGAGCCAGCTACACTAAAATATGGATTTTAAATCCACCACGATTAGCTACCACAAAACTAATTCACTTTCTCACGGAATTAAAGCAGCTCCAAGCCTCTCACCCACAAAGCTGGCACACACTCCAATTAAAAGAAAATCATTCCTTTTTCTTGTCCCAATACAATTTCCACACCAGCTTTAGAGGAATCCAATGACTTTTATGGAGTTCCAGGAGCTCACTTGTGAAGGCAAGCCAAGGCCAAAGAGGTTCAGACCTGCTTCTGCCCATCTCAAGAGCCCTGTGGAGCTGCAGGCAACATGTGGGACTTCACTGCACCACAAAAACCTCTCCCGTGAGCCCCCTCCCTCCCTCCCAGCTGTGGTGGGATCCAGCATCTGGAGGGGAGGGAGCAGAGCCAAGGTGACCGAGAGGATTTGATCCTGGATGCAACGGTCGCAAAATGCCCTCCCCACTCCACTGCCCAGGGTTTCCTCCCAAGGAAGAAACATTTCAGCACCAAACCAAGCAGTTTCAAGCAGTTCATTTTTGGTTCTGCTTTTTGAACAAAGAAGTTCACTTTTGGTTTTAGGCCGAAAGCAAAAGCTTAGCCTCTCCCTCTGCAGCCCCTCTGAATGGAAAATAAATAACTAAATGGTAAAGCAGGATGGTGTGTGCTGCTGCTGGGGAATGTACAGACAGAATCTTGGGAATCAGATTTATGCAGCAGGAAGGCAAGAAGTCAGCACAGAAAACAGAACTCTAGGAAAGTGTTTAATAAATACCAGGGAAAGACAAAGGGATTAACCTGTATTTCCTGCAGATCAAGGAACATCCTCCGAAACTTTGGATGCATATGTTCAACCCAAAGCATTTTTGCAGCACTTAATAAAGCCAGCTGGCAGTTCATTAGCACTGTCCAAGCCTGACACAGGTCTGAAGGGGCACTGAACATTCCTGGGAACTGGAAAAGTGGACACAGACTTTTAGAGGCTACTTACAGGTATTCCTCCCCAGTCAGCCACTAATTTTTCCCTCCCAGATTGGCCCAACAAGCTATTTAAAAACAATTCCTTTATTCCAACAGTACTACTAATTCACTGTAAATCCTCTGACCACAATTACTAATGATGCTGTTGGAAATGGTCTTTAAAAGAACATTAAGCTCTGAGTATTCCCTACAGTACATGAAGACACAAAATGGGGAAGGATCTTCGACTCTGGAGATGACACTTACTGCCAAAGAGAAGCTTTCACACCTGAGAACAAGTTCTAGTGAAACTATTTACATCTTTGTTAATTAACTCACACATGGGACATTGCTACAGAGAACCTGGAATATCCAATGCGTGCACTTCTGTCACCCCACCATGAGCTCCCTCACAATTTCCTGCAGGTGAACATCAATCCTGATGCAGAAGGATCATCCCTGAAAGAGTGTGCCATGCCTTTAACACTTGGAAAAGTGATTTGATAGTCTCATCAAGTCGAATTATTTGCAGGACATGCTGGGGCCAGAAGGTTCTGACCCTAATCCCAGGCCACACAAGGCAAACCTGGTAGGGCACCTGAATCACCTGGGCAGTGTGGATTGCACAGGGCCCCTCAACGACACGGGAAAGGCGCTTCCAGAACAGGAGCACGTGTCCTGATTGTCCTGCTGAGGGACAGCGGGGTTAGTGCAGGGTCAGCCCAGCAGGGCCAACGACCCTGCGGCCATCCAGGAAGGGGTGGGAGCTGGGCAGTGGGACAGGCACAGGGCAGAGCTGGCAACTGGACACACCAGCACGAGGAAAAGCACCAAGCTGGGGGGGAAGGAGCAGCCCCTGCCAGGCTGAGAATGGGCACTCACACGGGCTCTGAGCCCTCTCAGAGCAGTCCCAGCCTGAGTTTGTTTGCATACACATCTCACCATCCCAACAGGCACATGCCCATCCAGCTACAAGACTTATCAATTAATACCTCAGAAAAAATGTGAAAACCGATGTTTTCAGAGCCAAATTATCGAAGCTGGGAAATTAAGGCTATTTTAACCACTTCAGATCTTCTTCAGTTGAAATTAACTTTTGAAAACCTTGGTTCTCAGGCTGGATTTGAAATGCTGTTATTTCAAACAAGAATTCAATATTCCTGAATGAAAAAGAGCTGCTTAGGCACAAACCAGGAACACTCTGGCTACACAGAGCATCTTCAGGAGTAACTTTCAGGTTCAGCTCAGTTCCCTGCTCTCCCCAGAAACCTCACAGAACCCTCAGGATTACAGTGCAGTGTCAGTTTTAGTCATAACACCAACACATGGATGAGGTGGGAAAGCATCTTCTGCTGGGAACCAGCTGTTTCTTTCAAGCAAACTCACAAACTCCTCGAGACCTTCTTCCACATTGTGTCAGCTTACAAAACACAAGGAATTACTCCCTATTTACTCCTTCTGCAAATGCTTATTTGCCACTAGAATTTGATACAGAGCTGTAGGAGGAAGGAAAAGCAAAACCAAAAAGCCGACAAAGCTGTCTTATCACTGTTTATAAGCTCAACAATTCCACACAAGTTTTCTCCCAACTGTTGATATCCTGACCTCCCCCTGGATTTCAGTTTTCAAAGCCGAGGTTTCTGGGCTTTGATGTTCTACCTCTAAGCAGAGCTTAGTGATCTAAGCGATTTCTGTTGACCGTGTCTGAAACGCACAGCACTTGTTTGCTCTCCTGCAGCCCCTACCCTGCAGAGCTTTTAGGTCAACACACTTTGGAGATGGGCTGAGAGGTGCAAGGGCTCAAAACGAGCCAAACCCCCGACTCACAGAGCAGCCGCTCCACAACATCCTTTTTACAGTTCCTGAGCTCACTGCACCAGAAAACTGCTAATTGCTGTTTTTCACCCTTATACTGAATATCTCCCGTTTTTCTCGAGCTACAGCTTCCCTGATAACCCGTGCCTACTTTTTCCTTGGGCAGTGACACAGAACCTTTATCAAGACAAATACACACCCAAAAGTCAGAAGATTTAGAGACCCTCAGTCCACAGGCAGACGCTGAGTTTTCCCCCAAACACCCCGGTAACTCTAACACGTGCACCGCGGCCGCTTCTAGGCTCCTACAGAGCCTTTCTGCCACAATTTCCTTTCCTCTGGAGCTGCCTCAAAGTCGGGGCGCCACAGCCCGTCCCCGAACGCAGTCCTGCCCGCGGCTCACACGCCCCGTGGATCTGTTCGCCGCTCCAACAGCTCCGCGGCCCTTGGACCGGCGAACTGGCAAACGCGCATCCCAGGCCGGGACCGAGAGTCAGCCCCGTCGGCCCCGGCCCCGGCCCGCTCCCCCACCGCCATGGGAGCCGCCTCCGGCCCCGCGCCGCCCGCCCGCCCCGGGCAGGGGACAGAGGCCCAGCACAAACACCGCCCGTTCCCCCCCGCCCCGGCGGGGCCCGGGGCCCTG
>WAAG01017736.1:363957-386575 GCA_013390105.1 Tichodroma muraria
CGTGGGGACTGTGGTGTCCGGGGGCAGCGGGCCCAGCCTGCCCGGAGTGGCCCTGCCGCCCGTCCCCGGGGCCAGAGCCCACCGAGCCCGGCCGCTGCCCCGGTGTCGGTGCCCAGCGCGGCCCGGCGGTGCCGGCCCTGAGCCGCGGGCAGCGGCAGTGGAAGTTCGGGAGGCGAGAGGGGAACACGAACGGCCCCGGGGTGACACCGGCTCTAGGGAGGTGTTGGCGTTGTATTCCCGCATTTTCACCGGAGTTCATCCAAGGCGCTGCGAGGGGCGTTGAGGAAAAGCGGGTGCTCCCTGCGAGAGGCTCTGCCGGAAAATGCAGCTGCGGCCGCGGCTCTGCCGCTGCTCGGGGCGGGCCTTGGGCACATAGCGGTGCCTCCGTTTCCCTTCACGGCGAGAAAAGAGCTGCCTGTGTTATCGCATGGCTGCGGGCACGACCTCGCTCTGCATCGCTGCGGGATCAGAGGAGTGTGAACAGAAAGGTGCCGTGCCTGTGAGGGTGCAGGTGAGGGCACAGCACTGCTCAGCGCTTGTCCTCGGTGCTTTCTGAGCAGGTCCTTTCCATCCGTGCTGCTGGACACGCTCAGGTGCAGAGTGAGGGGCCTGAAGTGACCTGTATGGGCTGTGTGGGGTCCGTGCAGGTGTGACCCACGAATCCCAGCCCTCTGAGGTGGATCCTGGGAGTGTCTGGAGCCCCAGACCGTCCCCACACACCCTGAGTGGGCAGTGCAGGGTCTGTCTTGGGGTCTCTCCATGCTCCGGCTCTCTCGGCGCTGTCCCGAAGGGGGACTGATGGAGCTGCTGCTGGAGCTGCTCTGGGTGCTGGTTTAAATGGATTTCTGCCACGCCTGACATCCCAGGCCTCTGAGCTTTCTGTCTCATTCACTTCACACAGGTGTGTTGTGGTCAGTACAAGATTCAGTGTCCTGGTAAGGAGGCATTGAAGTATTTTATGGCATGGAGAGATGGGTGAGAACAGTTCTTGATAGAGGGTGAAACAGAGCTAGGCATTATCCTGGGTGCTGCTCCTGTGAGTGTTGTTCTCATGGACTGTTCTCTTCCTTCACATAAATACAATTTTGCTGGTGCTTTTGCTTAATTTTGCATTTCAGTCTCTCCTTACCACTGTTACAGAATATTCATACCCAAAGGGACCCTTTCTCTGATTGGGCCAGTTCTTAGTGTTCACCTGTGTATCCTTTGAGTGGTTCCAAGGAGAGTAAGGAGTCCCAAAACATTCAGCATCTCTGCCTGTTTTCCTACTAGCTGTAATTTGTTGTTTGGGTGATTGATCTGATCATGCCCCTCAGTTGCACAACGATTGTGGATCTTTGCGGAAATGCAATTTGAACCTAGTTTAATGGTGTATAAAAAGGATTAAATTTTTTTGTTCCAGTTTTGTTTCCTCCGAATACCTCATCTTCACCCTCCCTTTGGGTTTTCTTTCAGCCACGCACATTTGCCTGGAAGAATTTTTCTACTGAATCATTAATCTGCCTTTATTTTCTGCTCACATTTGCATATGAAATAATTCCTTGTTCTTTTTGTTGTGTCTCCACTCGGAGTCCTTTCTGCACGGGGGGTGTGGTTTTGTCCCTCTTCTATGTGGAATTTTGCAAGAAAGCAGTCAGGAGAGGCAGATGGATCAGGGAAATGTGAATGAGGTGTTTCACTGAGTGTTCCTGTGATCCCACATCACGTGTGTGACGGGACGGCCGTGGTGGTCACGGCGGGGATCGGCGCAGCTGGGCTTTGCCCACTTGTGAAGGTATTTGAGAGGGCTCAGCCTTGTGCTGTGCTTCAGCAGCTTAAATTCCTAGAGCAGGAGAACCTAAAAACTTGCCGAGCTTTCGCCATCTGTGCCTTTCACTCCTTTGTCCTATATTTAGCTTGGAAAAGCAAACAGATTAGGTGGTTTCAGTTCTTGCTGCTTCCAGGCAGGCACAGGGCTGCAGTGCTGGGGAGTGTTTGGACAAACAGCCCCCCCAGCATCAGGGGCTCCCTGAGAGCTGCCCGGGCATTGGCTGCTGCCTCTGAGCATGGTTGTGTTCCCCAGCCTGTAATTATTCATGGAAGCACATCTAATGCTTTAAAATAAAATCAGTGAGCTGCCTTTACGCCTTCCTGGCCTTATTTGAAAGCAGCTTCTTCTCGTTGTCTTTTTTTTTTTTTGTTTTAACCAGTGTTGGTGTAGCCGCAGCAGATCCGTGTTCTCAGGGTGTGACAAAGGCCCTGTTTATCCACAAGCCCGACTGCCTCAACTTCATGTGCCACTTTGGGATTTGAGTTCTCAGCACTGCAGTGGAAATCCGTGCCAAAATGGCTTTTATTTAATTTCGTTGGAGAGGTTTATTCCCTGCTGCCTATAACAGCTGCTTTGTGACGTTTTCTTTTGGGACACGTGTTGAAGCTTGTGGAGTAACAGGCACACAGGACATGGCTTCCAGAGGAAATGCAATGTGCAGCCCTGCTGGGAAGAAATAAAAGCTGGTTTCAGCAGAGGAGCAGCTGGACTGGGGTTTGGGGGCAGGTCTGAACACAGGAGAAGGAGATCAAAAATGTGTCTCACTGAGAGGGACCCCAGAGAACTGCAGCTGAGGAGTAACTTTAGGAACTTCTGAAAGTAGGGTGAAAAGGGCGCAGAGGAGACATGAGAGAGGAGTTAACAACAGCTGAGGGGTTACCAGAGAGGAAAACCTGTGTGGAAAATGAGACCTGTTAGTAGAGGAGAGTGCAGAGCATGTGTCACCTGTGAAGGCAGATGTGTAACAGATGTGCAGCATAGAAATGAGCGGATAGCAGATTGTGGATTTGGCAAATTGTCCTCAGCACAGGATGGAGCCTTAACTTTTCAGGTAAGTGAGATAGGCTTTAGAAACAGAATTAAAAATGCTGTTAGAGAACAAAGCAGGGGAGCAGCATGTGCAGGGTGTAACACTGAGGTGCTTACCAGGGCAAGTCAGGTACTCAGCCAGGAGAAACAACTTCGTGTAGCTCCTCATAAGTGGTGCCACACCTCAGTGGAGGAGGAATGGAGGAGTGCCTCTCCATTCCAGGGATTAGGCCTTACATCCCTTTTTCCAGGCGAGGTTGCCTTGACTCTTGCCCTCTCTCATTTGCAGCTGATGGGTAAATAAAGAGACCCAGCAGGCTCATGGTGCAGCTTTAGTTTGTTCTAGACCCGTTTGGCAGCGGGGACACGTGGGTGTGGCAGCGTGTGCTGAGCTGGGAGCGCGTGGGCTCCTGGGGGCTGTTGTTTCCTAACTTGGATGCGAGCATCTCGGAATCCTTTCCTGGCCCTGAAGATGCCTTTGGCATTACCCCTTCCACGCAGTTGTGCTGCTTCTGTGCCAGCACAAAGAGCTGAGAGCTGGCTCCCAGAGCCAGCACTGCGCTGTGTGTGAGTCCTGCCTGTTCCGCAGTTGGCCTTGGGGCTGTCTGGGACTCCTTGCTCAGGACTGTGACTCCTCCCTGTCCTTTGCCACCATCAGAGACCTGCACTCAGGCTGAGGCAGGGAACAGAATGGCCTTTGCAGCCGTGGTCATCCTGCCAGGGGGTGAGAGACTCCCTGGGGTCAGGATGGCAGAAATGAGATGTGCTAACTCAAGGGGACCCTTCTATCTCCTCAGAAAAGGTGGGCAGATGAGACAGAGCAGTTCTTCCACCAAGAAGATGGGATTTGTTCTGTGCCAATCAGGAATCATTGGAATGGGCTCTGTGGCTTGCAGCAGGCAAGTCAGGCCATGTCACCAGCTCTGCCTTTGCCCAGCACAGGAGTGTGAGGAATTCCCTGAGTCTAAAGAGCGAATTTCCCCCTCAAACCTGATTTCCCCCTCAGCTTAGGTTTCTTGCCCAAACGCTGCAGTCGGGGCACTGCTGTAAGAGAACAGACCCTGAATTCCTGCTCTGTTTGCCTCTCCCTTGCCCTGAAGTGTTTTGCAGCATCGCTGCGTGCTCGAGCACTGCGCTGCAGCTGTGCCCTTGCTGCAGTCACAGGATGGCACAGGCAGCTCGTGAGGCTGTGGGACACCCTCGGAGTCAGGAAAAGCTACCAGCAATAAGAGATTTGCTTGCTATCAGCCCTTTCAGGCTTTTTCTAGTTTCCTGACCTTGATTATAAATTACCTGGAAGCAATTTAGCAAGCGTGGTGGGTTAGGAGGAAAGCAAAGAAATTCCATGTGGGAAAGGCCTGAGGAAGCTACAGAATCTCAGGTGATTTAGGCAGCAAAACCTCTGATCAGCTTTGCAGTTTTGGCTTTAGCTGCTTTAATATCCTCCTTTGGCGATCAGGGAAATTTCTGTGATGATCTCTAAGATGATCATTTGCCTAAAATAGCTGTTGCAGCAATGGGAAGTACATGAAACCACAGAGCTGCCAGCTGTTAAACACTGATAAAAACCGTTACTTTTCCGTCTGCACAGCGTCGTGCTCCTGTGGCTCAGCACGGGCTGTTCGGCCAGGTGATGGTTCCTTTGGTGCCCCAGTGCCCAGGGTGGATCCAGAGCATGAAGCGGTTTGTGGCAGGACTTTATGAGGCAATTTATGAGGAAGGAGCTCTGTCAGGTGCCAGCAGCTGCTGCTGGTGCAGCACCAAACCCCTGGTGATGAGCTTGCAAATTCTTACATGCTGTGCCCAGCAAAGCATGTAAGGCTGGATGTAAACCCTTTATTCAGTGTTTTAGTTTGGAAATATCTTGTTTTCCCAGTACATTTTGATGGCTTCTTTTACTCTTAAAAATTTTAATATAGAGGAATTACTGATGGCAAGGCAGAACCCAAGCTATTATGGGTAAAGTAACACGCATCTGCCTCTTTGTTCAAGACAGGGTGGCAGAAAGGGGTGGGCACAGACGGGATGTGGTGTTTTCCCTTCACGGAGTCTCAAGTTTTCCCTTGTAAAGTCATGGTTGCTGTGCTGCACTTTGCTGGGAGAACCACGCGATCAAGTTTTATGGAGCTCCTGGGTGCAAAGTGTTTCCAACCACTTCTCCTCGGCTCCAGACACGTGTGTGCCGTTTCTGGAATGTTAAATAGCCTCTTGTTGCAGCAGAGGTAAATCAAACTCGAGTACCTCAGGAGAAAAATGTGGCTAGAGCTCCTTCACTGCAGCTCTGGGCTTGCAGAGCCCTGTGCTGACCCTGTGGAACCTCTCCAGAGCCCTTCAGCCTCACTGATGGAAAGGGGCTGTTAAAGGGGCTCTTTCTATTTCTCCTTGCTTCCCCTGCAGCTGCTCAGTTGAGTTGGAATTAGGTAATAACCTGTTTGTTTCAGCAGACTGGAAATGAAAATGATTGCAGGACAAAGAAGTGGAGCTTTTGGACTAGTGCTTGTATTTATTAGGTTTCTTTCATCTGTTGTTTGCTTGAGGATTAGATTTGGGAAATTCCCTGGCAAGTGCAGAGGGTTTGTGTTGCAGATTTGTTGAGAGCATGGGGCAGCTGGCGTTTAAACTTTACTGAGTGTCCAGCCGAGGAGCTGGAAATAGCAAAGCAGCTCCTCAGCGAAGGTAGAGTTCAGCCCCTGGCAGAGACCCGGCCTCTTCTCTCAGAAGAGTTCCTGGTTTGCTTTCCAGGGCTCCCAGTACCCAGTGAGATGCTGCTGAGTGTGAAGCAAGGAGCCTGTCAGAGTTCAGAACGCTTTAGAGAAATATTTATTGAGATAAGAAAGTGTCCTTTGTGCCAAGGGAGGCTGCAACCTTCGGGGAGGAGTGAGCTGGGATCCTGCTCTGTGTAATAGTTCGGTCTCCTGCCTGATCTGCTTGGAAATGCTGATTTTTCTCCCTGCGAGCTTACCTCTGAATTGAATTCCTCAGCCTTACCTTACCCTGGTTATGTTGCAGGAGGTAACACAGAGCCAAGACAACTGATTACTTATCAGGATGTTTTGTGTTTGGCTTCAGGTGGCTGAGAGGCCCCAGCCTTTCATTCAATGCAGTTGAAGCCTGGAAAAACAGAAAGCTGATAATGGAATGCCACCAGCATTCCGTGTTGCATGTGTGTACAGGGACACCAGATGTGCCTAAATTCACCCTGATAAGGAGTGTGGGATGGGCTGGTACCTCCTTACGTGGAAACTGTTTGCCCTGTAACCCAAGCAGGGTGAATTTCTCAGGCTGATTGTCCACTTGGAAGTTGTTACTGCCTCCCAGGATATCTGGGGTACACAGAGCTGTGCACAGGTGGTGAGATGATTATAAATGTGGTGCTGTCTTCTTAACAATTGGACACTTTGGTGCTGATTGGATTCCCTTAAACTCTAAATGGCTTTGTGCTAAGAGGGTGTGATACCGACTCCATCTCATACTGTGCAATAATTAGCCCCATCCTCTGCTAATTCAGTGACTTTCTCTTCCTCCTGTGCAACTCTGCAGAGCAGTTCTGTGCCCACTCTCAGAGTGGTCTCTGCTAGCACCGAAGGTTCCAGGAGGTAAAGTGGCTTTTCTTCCCGAAAAAGCTTTAGTTCTTCCTGTGAGTCTTTGAGGCAGCTATTTTTTCCCTTTTTTCAGAAGTTTTGATCACTTGCCCAGTTTTGTTTCCTCCAGAATTATTTTTAAGTTCATCCTCAGTCATGTGTGCTGCACTTAAAGTTTCTGCTGCTGCCTTCCTTGAGAGCAGCCCTGATTTGAAAAGTCACTGACCTTTCCTTTTAGCTGTCCTGAAACTTTTGTTCTTATAAACATGCTCTTTGGCTTCTGAGATAAGAGGTTTTATTTGAGGTGAAATGTCACATCACAGAGATTTTTGGATTGTAGAAGATCTTCCCTAGGAAGATGGAAATCCTACTAAATTCCCTGTCCGAAACCAGACCAAGGCAAGACTTGAAAAGATTTTTGGGAAGGAGCAAATCTGCATTAGTCAGAGTACAGTTGTTGGGTTTTTTTTTTTTCCCATGTCCAATTCCTGTCATAGTTGCTTAAATTACATATTTATATTCCAAATCAAAGCAGAAAATCCTCATCTCTCCCCTTGCTGTGACCCTTGTGGAGGCAAAAACCCCAGTGGTTCGTGGGCTGGTTTCCCACTGAGCTGATCAGTTCCTCCTTTCTGCCTTACCTGTGTTTGGAGGGACTTTCCAGCTGCTCCCTGCAGCTGTGGCTGGTGTCACAAGCCATGCACTTTCTTCTGCCAAGGGATTTTGCTTGTCATTAAGCAAAATCAAGGTCACTGGTGTACAGCTAATTAGCTCTTCCATATAATAGCCATAGTGACAAAGGTATTAATAGAAATGCTCGTGTGGAGCTGGGGGTGGTGGCTGTGTACAGCAGCCAGTGATGGCTGCAGGACTGCAGGGAGGAGGCTGAGGCAGAAACTCTTGAGTATTTGAGAAGGTGGTTCCTGATCCACGTGGCAGCAGGGTAATGAGACAGGGATCTGAGGAGTTTTATGATTTCAGATGTCTTCTGACATTATCTGTCCGTGCATTTGCTCAGTTGGAGACAGTGTAGCAAGACAGCTACAAATGTGAACATAAATTTATTTACTACTCTAGCCTGGCTTTGTGCCAGTGGTCAGATTTACCCAAATTCCTCTTGCAATCAGTGAGTTTGTGGCCTCTGGATATGCAGGCTGAGGAATTGGGCAGTTGTTTTCAGTAGTGACATCATGTTTTGATATATATTCAAGCTGATGATTGAGCAAATGGATTTTCAGGGTTGACTTTTGTCACAGTAATCCCAGCAGGCTCAAAAGCAGTGCTGCCCTGTGAGTTTACTGGCTCAGCTCTGCTTGACTTCTGATGGAGCTGCAAAAAAGAAAAAAAAAAAGAGTGCAAATATATCCTCCCGTGTCAGTTTTCCCAATAGCCACCATTTTCATTCAGTTTTCCCTAAGCCAGCAGCCCGTGCTGCCAAGGACGTTGCTGTGGGTGAGTGTGAATGGAGAGAACCTGCCAGCAAACATCTGACACGTTCTGCTCTTGCTGCTTTTCCTCCCCTGGCACTGACCAAAGCAGTTCCTCTCAGGCAAGAGCAGAGACCTGGCACCTGTGAACTGTGTGTTCTCAGGAACTCTCACCTGAGGCCTCCTGTAAGCCCTCTCTGACATGTGGGTGGTCAAGTGTGGAGGTTATTCCAGTGGAAGGTCTGGGATTCCTGCACAGGGCAGCAGCTGAAAGCAGGGTTTGACAATGGGCAACATACCCTGAGAAATTTGGGCCGTGGTTTAAAAGAAAGACTCTGTTTCCATTTGAGGTTTTTTATTTTTTTCCAAAACCTCCAGCTTCTGTTGTCCCATCATGGGTGCGGTCTGTAAGCTCTGCTTTGGGGGTGGAATGGCACATTTTGGTGCACCTGGAATGCCTCATGAAAGGATTCTTTAATGGAGTCTGGTAGCACCGGAGGTGGGTTTGGTACCTGCTCAGCAGGATCTCTGCAGCCTTTCCCTGGAGATTGTGATAAAGGGTTGCTTGGTCTGGCTGGATCAAGTTTCATACCTCACTCTCCACTGTGTCCTGTTTCACAGCCTTGGTTCTTCCATGGTGTGCTGGTATTTTTGATACACCTACACACTAAAGGAAAGTGATGCCCTGGTTCAGATGTGTGCTTGTGTTGCCTGTAATCAAAAGAAAAAAAAACCCTTGTGTTAGAGTAGTAAAGGAAAAAGCAGACTTTTATTTGGAAGCTTCCAGGTGTCTGGGTGATGATGGGAACATCCAGAACTGAGTTTCTACAATTTTATAATGTTAATTAGGATATGTAACAGGTACATCCAATAGGAGATTCAGGTGCCTCAGTAACCCACCCTTGGGTCAGTCCCTTGGAGCTGGTCCAAGGGGTTCTCTGCCCCACTCCTTATTATGCCTTATTGTAGGTCCCCTCCTTGGAATAAGATTAAACAGTATTTCAGGAATGTGTTTAGAAGGTCAGCTTATTGCTCTAAAATCTAGGGGAAAAGGGTAGGAAAACTACTGGAGCTACAGCCACGCATTAGCAATCTACAAAGCTACAAATATATGAAAACTGTATAAAAAGCTTAAGCATCATTCCCCCCCTTTAGAGACTTGACAATATAGAATTATAGGCAACACTTGTACTTTTCCTCTGCATTACCAGCTGAAAGCAGCTTCCCCTCTGAGCACTCTTATCCTGGGATGAGCCTTCCAGCCCAGGGATGATCCTTCAGTGCAGGTGTAAGGAAGCTCGGCCAGGGTGGGAGCTGATCACTGTCCACACCAGCTTTCCAGCTTAGGTGCTGGGTATTAGCTACCTGTCCGTGTTGTGTTTGGTTTATTCTTAGCATCCAATCCCAAGTGGCCACGGTGACATCAGCTTTCAGCAGAGCTGGTTCACTGACACGACACAAGGGTGCTCCTGCATTGCCTCTGGAGGTGTTTGCTCTAATTCTCAACCGTGTCTGGGTTTGTGGGTGCACACAACAGGACTCCAGGCCCAAATCATATGGATTCTCAGTGCTCCCTGCCAGTGGAGCAGCTGTTGGAACACACTCTGGAATTTTCAGTTGCTTGGTGCAGATGCTGAGAAGCCAGGTTAACCTCAGCCACCTCCCTGGGCGTGTTCAAACAAGAAGCCTTTGGTTAAAGGGAGTGACGAGTTTGAAGGGAATGTGGAGCCTGGCAGGTGTTGTAAACTTGGTCTGAGCTGTCAGCGTGTCCCTTCCTGTCAGCGTGTCCCTTCTGCTCCATGCAGGGAGGGGACAGCAGGGCACGGGAGCTGTCTGCAGGGGAAGAGCAGCAGTGGGCAAGCTCACAGCTGTGTGCCGCCCTCCCCTTCCAGCAGTGCTACATCAACAGCACAGGGCTGACACCAACATCTCAACGCATCTGTCAGACTTTCTCTTCCAACAAAATGTTTGCTTTGGAAAGGCCTTTTTGCCCCTGGAAGCCCTGGGCTGATGGCTCGGCCGCTGCTCCAGTGCCTCAGCCAGGTTTGTGCCACCACCCAAGCTCCGACAGCGGCTGCAGCAGCTGCACCCTGGCAGTGTGGCTCTGGTTCCTCCTCTCCTGCTTGAGCTGTGGCTGTTCCAGGAGCCCCTCATGCCTCTCCCAGAGCAGTCCCCGCTCTGTGGGCGCAGGGGAGAGCGAGCAGGGCAGTGTGTGACTGGGAGCCTGCTCCTGCCTACGCTGACAATAGGGCTTTCTTTCCACCCCACTTTCTGGACCACTGTACAGAATGAGAATTAGCATTGGCATGGAGGAATGTGTGAAATAAGCCCTGGATTCAGTGGTGGGAAAGTTGTCTGGCAGGAACTCTTCAAGTTTGAATTTGGTGACGTCGGAGTGCTCCCATGGTGGCAGCTCCTGCACAGGAGTGAGGTTTGATGGAGACAGGAGGGGTTCTGCTGCCACAGAGGGATTGTCTGACATGGAGAAGCGTTGCTAACACTTGTACAGCCTCTGTGATCTGCTGCCCTCTGAACTGGCTCCTCTGGTTCCTATGGGGCCACTCTGGTTTTAATGAAGTCAGAGGCTTTCACACCAGGATCCTCTGCTCTTGAGCAGTCCTGCTGCAAGTGTTTCATCGATGACACTGAAATCTCAGGCACATGAGGGATGTGAGGGGCTGCACACAGGGGAGGAGGAATTTCAAGCAGAAAAAACAGAGGATGGAGCTGGGGCAGCCTCTGGGAGGGGAGTTGCTGTTTGGCCCTGCTGACCAGAGAGCAGGCTGGGCTGCAATGGTGGTGTTAAAAAGAGACGGCCACAAAAGTCATTCATTAATGATCTTTTGCTTTCTTGGGTGAAAAGAATTTAGAGAATTAAACTCTCCCCCACTGACATGGCAATTCTGGGGAGGAGTAAAACTGCTGAGCTGTTGGAGTTGGGCTTTGGTTTTCTTTGGTTTTGTCCTAGGGCAGTTTTGCTGGTTTCCAGGATCCAGAGCTTTAGAATGAAATTTTCAGTTTCTCAAACCTGCATTTAGTTTAAAACAAAAAAAGTCCTCCAAATGTCAAAGTGTAGAGATGCTTTTTTTCTGGAGCGACCAACTTGCCTTGGGTTTAAAAATGCCAGAAAGGGTTTAACAAAACAGCAAACAAACTCTGGTATTAAAATAGCTCTGAAATGCTCCTGCAGTCTCAGCAGCTTTGCTGGGGGTTGTTTTTTGAGTTTCCTCTTTCTTTTCTTGTAGGTTTACCAAGAATCTTTCTCCAGACAAAATCAACCTGAGCACGCTGAAAGGTCAGGGGCAGCTGACCAACCTGGAGCTGGATGAGGAGGTGCTGCAGAATGTGCTGGAGCTGCCCACCTGGCTCGCCATCACCCGGGTCTACTGCAACAAGGCTTCCATCAGGGTGAGCAGAGGCAACTTTAAATGGATGAAGTTATCCATTTACAGGCAGAATCGCTCAGATTGTGCCCAGACTTGCACTTTGCACACTGAACTCTTACAAATTCTTCCTCCTTGTGCTTTTTTGAGCAAAAAAAATTGTGGCTTTCTAGTTGTTATAAGCTACCAGATTGTTTAATTGTACATGGTACTAACCACTGTTGCTTTACATGGACTCAGAAGTTTTAAGGACATCAAAGAGACTTTCTATAAAAGAGATATGATTCTACTCTGCCAAGTGACAGTAAAAACGAGCTTGTCTTACTCATCTGATGTGTTCTGTTTTTAGAGTCAGATCTGCTCAGTTTAGTAACAAACATTTGTTCTCCCTCCTACGAGAACTGCGGAGCGAACGTTGCTGTATGAAAATAAAATGGAGCTTTTTGGTTTGTGCACAGTCTTCAAAAGAGTTGTGTGACTTCCAGTGACAGCAGCAGTTAGTTGTAAACTCTTAAAGGCCAGGAATGTTCCCCATAGCAGAATTTGACCTGCAGAATATCTGTTACTCCTGATGATATATGAGATCCAAAAGCTCAGCTGGGTTTGTAGATCTGGTGTCTGGAATGTCTTTTCCCTTGTCTGTGTCTCTGTTTGACCTGGATACGGTGAGACATTACAGACGTTTCTCAGAGAAATGGGGCTCAAAGTTTGGGCTGAGAAGGTTTCCTGCAATTTCTGAAACTTTCCAATGCAAAGATCACTCTGATAACCTCAACTTTATCGTTTCAGATCCAGTGGACAAAGCTGAAAACACACCCAATCTGCCTGGTAATGTTGCCTCTCTTGTCTTCTTTCCTTCCCTTCTCCCTTCTTCCTTCCTTCTTCTTTTCTTCCTTTTCTTCCTCACTCTTTTTAACCTCTTCTACTTGAGAAAAATTCTGGAGAGGGAAACCATCAAGTGCTCAAATTTTCTTTGGACCTGAATCCTCCAGTCCCTTAGCACATAGGGCCATGAGTGTCCTCCCATGAGTCCTTCATTTCACTGCAGGATGGAGCCAGATGAGCTCTCAGGGAAGTCCAGGGCAACCCAGTGCTTGTTTTTTGCTGTTTGTTTTCCCCACTCCCAGGGTTTGAAGTTACCCACTGGCACTGATGGTGTGAGAGCTTTAACACATGAGACTCTTGGAGTGTTGAGACTCCAGAGTTGGTTGTCCCTGCCCTGGAATCTCACCCCAGGGCTGGTGGGCTGAGCTTGAGGCTTGTTGTGGTGTTCATATCTCCCATGTTGTGTCTCTGCAGTACCTGGACAAGGTGGAGGTGGAGATGAGGACGTGTGAGGAGCCTCGGCCGCCCAATGGACAGTCCCCCATCGCTCTTGCTGCTGGACAGAGGTCAGACCCCGAGCCTGCAGCTTCTCCCTGCCATCCTGCTGGGCTGTGGGAGCTGCTGTTCTCCTTGATTCACCACTGGCCTCCCTGCTCTCGGGTTTAAGTGCCTTTGGTATTGCTTATAAACCTCTCTGTGTGAGCCTTACCTCTGGCAGGCCTCTCGTCGTGACGTGGGGGGATCTTCTCTTTGCAGTGAATATGGCTTTGCTGAGAAGGTCGTGGAGGGGATGTTTATTGTTGTCAATTCCATCACCATCAAGATTCACTCCAAGGCCTTTCATGCTTCTTTTGAGCTGTGGCAGCTCCAGGGCTACAGTGTCAACCCCAACTGGCAGCAGAGTGACCTGCGCCTCACGCGCATCACGGACCCGCAGAGGGGAGAGGTGAGGCCTTGGTTTTGTACTGGCATCTTGGATGAAAAATGTGATGAACGATTTTTCCTTGTTTGATTTCATGTCTTCTGAGTGTTTTGGGGTTTTTTTTAATCCTTGAAGTTGTGAAAATCTCAGCATTTTCCTGTTTTTTTCCTCCGGCAGGTTCTGACATTCAAGGAGCTCACCTGGCAGACCCTGCGGATAGAGGCAGATGCCACGGACAATGGTGATCAGGATCCTATCACTACCCCTCTGAGACTCATCACCAACCAGGGGAGGATCCAGATCTCCCTCAAGAGAAGGGTGAGAGTTTCTTCCATACTTTGCAGGATGTGGTCTCACTGCCTGGTGCAGAGATGATGCATATTTCCTCCCACAGTCCTCAACAGCCCTTCTCTCCCTTCAGAGATGTTGAGCCCAAACTGATGTATCTCTCCATGTTTTCTGTCAGAGACAGCTGTGTTCTTACCAAATGTCAAAGCAGTTTCTTTCCCAGGGGAGGATCTTGTGGATGGAGTGAGTTTTTCAATCCATTTGAACATCCCAAGGAGAGCTGTCATCTCCTTACTGGGAGCTGAAAGCCTGGCAGCCTGATTTTTAGCTGTGAGTGGAAATGTGATAATTTAAAAAAAATAAAAATAATCAAACAGTGAGCAATTTGTCTCCTAAAGAGGAGGTGGTTTTGACTACTTTCCATCTGAGAGGAGGTGCTGTGGACATGCACCAGATAACATCTCTCAGAGAGTTTCACAGCAGCCTCCCTTCTTTCTGCTTCTGTGTTTTATGAAGACTCTGTGTCTGTGGAGGCAATTAACTCCTTCCTTGCTGTTTCAGACCAAAGATTGCAACGTGGTGGCCTCCAAGCTGATGTTTCTGCTGGATGACCTGCTCTGGGTGCTGACAGACTCTCAGCTGAAAGCAATGATGAAATATGCTGAGTCTCTGAGTGAAGCCATGGAGAAATCTGCTCAGCAGAGGAAAAGCTTGGCACCAGAGTCTGTACAGGTGAGTGAGTTTGGATGTTGGTCTGCCAGGGAAAAGGACAGTTTCTGTTTGTGTGACATGTGGTCCATATTCACAGTGTTTTCCTTGATGAGAACTCCTGTCAGGTCAGTGTCAGGTGGATTGTGGGGGGTAGTGAGGTGACCAAATGACTGGGATTCATTGCCAATAAAATATGTTCTCCAAGTCAAGGATGAGGGAAGAGGAATATTTCTGCTAGATTTGGAAGCTCCAGGGAAGCAGGGATGCACACGTAGTGCAGTGAGGTTGCACAGGAGGGATGGGGAATACTTTGCCCTTTTTGCCCAAGAATCTTAAAACATCTTCCAAGAAGAAGTGCATGCAGCTGACAGAGCCACAGACAAAGGGTTTTGCTCATGAGAGCACAGGAAAGGATCCAAATCCTGGGAATCCCAATTCAATCCTATAAACCTATGCCTTACAGGCTGGAAGATTTGCATGAGTTGATTAACTGCATTATAACCTCTGTGTTTTCCCTCTCTCCCAGTTCTCACTGAGCTTGTCCCTCTCCCACAGATCACCCCCCCTGCTCCCAGTGCCCAGCAGTCCTGGGCTCAGCCCTTTGGAGCCAGCCCCAACGCCAGCAGCATCGGGCAGTATTTCGACAAGCACGACATGAAGGAATCCTCCTACCACCTGCTCATCTCCCGCCTGGACCTGCACATCTGCGACGACAGCCACGCCCGGGAGTCAGGTCAGGAGAAAGGAAAACAGCAGCAGAGGGAAAGACAACAGCCGAGGCAGTGATTTTCTGTCTGGAAGAGGGTTGGGAAGCACTGGGGATTTGTAGTTTGGGATTTGAGTTTCCAGGCCTGGTTCTTACCATATAAACCATTGACCAGTTGATTCAGGTGTCCTCCTCCTTGCCTAGGACAAGATTTTGGTGCAGATTCCTAAGGATGGTGCCCTAATCCTGGCTGTGGTGTCAGTTATCAGTGGTGGCAATCAGAGCAATGTGGTTCTGAATTCTGCTGGGTCAGGGCTCAGATCGCAGAGCTGACCATGGTTTCCTCTGCTCTGTTCCTCACAGGTGCTTTGAAGCATGGGATGCTGGGTGGTGCCATCCAGCTGACCTTCAGGAGGATGGCTTTTGATTATTATCCTTTCCACAGGGCAGGTAGGGAGCCTGTGGCCTCACAACTTGAGGAGGGGGATAAAAAAGGAGTTTAAAGAACTGTTCTATGATTTCAGGCTGGGCTGGAAGAAAGAAACAACGTTTTTAAAGCTGGGATGTTTGCTTTTCTGCAGGAGATGCCTGCAAGCATTGGGTGAGGTACAGTGAGGCAATGGAGACTCGGGGGCAATGGGCAAGGAAGTTGGTCAGTGAATTTCAAAGCAAGATGGAGAAGCTTTATGAAGAAACAGACCCTGTGTTTGCCAGGACTCCACTTTCCCCTTTCAAAAGGAAACCAGGTAATGGTATTTGATAAAACCAGTGAGGCAGGAGGTGCTACCAGTTTTGCTCCATCCAGCAAAATCTTTTTGTTGCCTGTCCCCAGCTGAGCAGGCTGATTTGTTGGTGCAGGAATGCATAGCACTATAAAAATCATAGATGTAATGGCAAAGGATAAGTGGCTGGGAGAGCACTGTAGCAAGGATGGACAGGCTGCAGTGGATTATTGTTGAGTTTCTCCATAAGATACAAGGATGAAATTACATACTTAAGACCTGGCTTAGGAATGCGTTCTCCTGCCACAGAACAGACTCACCTTTCACAGTGTTCTTCCTTCAAAAGTCCTGAGTGTTTCTCCTGCCCAGCTGTGTTCATCTGTTTCTAATTTTGGGGCTGTTAGTTCTGCTCAGTAAGCACAGAGGTGTTGGTGCAAAGAAGGTGACTAAAACCCTGCTGGTTCTGCCTGTCTGTCCCCACAGACCCTCCCCAGAGTCCCCAGAAGAGCCCCCCGGAGAAGGGCCGGGCTCCTCCCACGAGTCTCCCGCGGCTCCGGCACCCGCCCTGGCACCGGCTGCGCTCCAGCTGCGTGGTGGTGCGGGTGGATGACCTGGATGTGCACCAGGTAGGGGCCTCAGCACTGTCTGCACGTGGTAATGGCACTTCTAAAAAGGAAATTACATGATTCAATGTATGATTCAAGATATGATTCAAAGAATCATGCGAATCCTATGACATCCAAAACGCTGCCCGAAGAACCTAAATGCTGTTGTTGCCTGTAAAACTTTTCACCCAAGAGTGAACTGCTGGTAGTTCTCATGTTCAGAGGGAACTGCATAAACACGGATTTCTGCCCTCTGTTCCTATCTCAGCTTACACCAAGCATTAGGCAAGCCCAGTGTAAAACATTCCATGCCTTTGAGAAGTCAGTGAGGATGTGGATTTTTGACAGTCTCACCTCAGGCTTTGTGCCCTGGATCAGGCCCTGCATCCACGTGCCTTGTATCCTCCCAAGAGCTGGTTTTACTCTTTGCAGCACCAGATACTGTGATGGACTTGCCAACGCGCTACTGGTCTTGCAGACAGCTGTAACAGATTTCTGTTCTGTTTGCTCATGTCACCTAATTCTGCTTGTCACAGCTCTTACTAGCAGTGACAGGAGACACAAAGAACTAAATTCCCTCAAAGGAGAGGAGTTGGCAAAATCAGCAGGTAGAAGAAAATTATATTTTTGCTTGTAAGCAGTGTATGTTTGATGTTTAAATGAGGTGGATTGAATACAGACAACTGCAGGGTCACTGGGACACTTGGGTTTGCCAAGTCTGAGTTCTGCACAACTGCATTTCATTCTGTTTTCAGGTCTCTACAGCTGGGCAGCAAAGTAAGAAGCCTTCTACCTTGCTTTCCTGTAGTAGAAAAATCTTCAAACTCCCTGACCAGGTCTCTGCAATCCATATTGAATTCACAGAATATTACTTCCCAGACAATCAGGACTTTCCAGGTAATACATCAAGGCCAGCACTTTCTTTCACAAGATTCTTAGAGTCATCAATGGTTTAGATGTGTTAACCCTGTCAGATATTCTCTGTCCATTTTTGTTTAGTTTTCTGATGCTTGCCGTGCTAAGTTTTGTTTTTTTGTCTGTGGGAAGGTGGGATGGAATTTGAGCACAGTGTAGAAGCAGAGCTGTGCTTACAGGAAGGAATTGCAGCAGCTGCTGTTTGCCCAGTTCCTGGGATTCAGCCGTACTGAGAGCCCTGGATCAGGGCCATGGGGTACTCTGGGTGCTGCCCCAATGGGTCACCTCATTCCTCTGGGTGCACCACAGCTGCTCCCCTTCCGAGATGCGTCTCCCAGGGATGGTGAATCCCCTGCTGTCAGTGCAGGTTCTGTTCTGAGCTGCAAAGCACCTGAGGGGCCTTTCCTGCTATCATTAATCTGTTTTCTTCTAGTTCCATGCCCAAACCTGTACATGCAGCTGAATGGCTTGATGCTCACCCTGGACACACCAAGTGTGCTCTGGATAAACCTCTTCTGCCTGGATCTGTGTCGCAGCCTGGAGCAGTTCAAAGCCATCTACAAGCTGGAGGACTCAGGCAAGAGGGATGAGCATGTGGATGTCCGGCTGGATGGCTTCAGGCTGAAGGTACCATTCTTTTCCTTCCTTTCCCAGTCTTCTATGTTCTCTCTGTGAAAGGAACATGAGACCAGGACATAGCTGGAATCCAGACCGAGGGGATAAACCTGCTGCCTTCCTCTGACTTTGCTCTGTCTGCCACTTGTGTTGGTTTTGTTTGGTCTGTGGGCAGTAAAGCTGGTGGAGGAGTTCTCATCTAGAATAAACCTCAGCTATTCCTTTCTCACCTCGTGTCTTGTTATTTCTCTCTTCCCCCTGCAGCTCAGCATCCCTGTGGATAAGAAAGTCACGGAGCACCGGGACCGGCCACAGGCCCTGTGTGTTTGCATGTCAGAGGTGACAGCCACCAACACCCGCCACGCTCCCTCCTGCAGCTGCCAGGACCTCCAGGGCCTCTTCCGTAAATTCGCGGGGTCGGAGTTCTTCCACTCCAGCTACGCCGAGTTCCCCCGGGCGCAGGACAGATTCAGCCTCCTGCACACCCTGTTCCTGCGCCACGCCTACCAGGTGGATGACAGGCCACAGAAACACCCGGGCTTTCCCCAGCTGCCTCACAAAACCTCTGCCTCTGAGGATCTGTGGTCTGTGAATTTCAGTGAGCTCACCCTGGGCTTTGAGGGGGCCGAAAGCTCCAGGGGCAGAGCCCTTAGTTTTATTGACCCTTTTCCCCTTTCCATATGGGCCTGCCTGCCCAAGAGGTGGGGGCAAGCTCAGTTGCTCAAACGACAGGAACTGGCCACCTCTGAGGTGAAAATCAAGCCTTCTGCCAGCTTTAGCAACCATTCCAAGGACGAGAACCTCTCCAGAGAACATGGTGTTTGTCAAAGATCAAAGACTGACCAGGATCTGAAGAATATCTATAAGGCTCCAGACACGATGGATGTCTTGGGAGAATCTGACTGCGAAGTTGATGATGGAGTAGACAGTAAAGAGCTGGAAGCCTCTGCTGATATCCACGTGCTCATGTGCTCCTCTGTCCATGTCAAAGTTCGGCTCAACCACTACCAGTACTTGGTGCTGCTTAGGATGAAGGAAGTTCTGCAAACACTACAGGAGCAGCTGGCCCAAGATACCCAGGAAATGACTGGGTCTCCTTTAGATCCCATGTCTGCTTGTGTGGGAGTTATGTTCCACAGTGCTGAGGTGGCCCTGCTCATGACCCCTGCTCCAGGGTCTGTCGTGGAACCCAGATCCCTGGACTCAGACACAACCAGCCTGATCGAGTCCGAGCTCTCCCCCTCCGACAGCAAGGAGGGGCTGGCAGCTGACGAGAAGGAGCTGAAATCGGAGAGCAGTTCAGAGAAGGGCTTAGGCAGCCCCTCAGAGCTCCCAGAGGACAGCGGGATGCAGGACACTGGTGCCAGCATCCCGCTGGAGAGGCTCCTGAGATCCGCGAGCGACGGAGCCCTGAGCGCAGCTCCCCGCGGTAAGGGCGCAGAGGAGAAAGGCTTGATAGAGGAAGCACACGAAGCTGTGGAAGCCCTGGTTGCAGAGAGACCAGCAGAGACCAGCAGCCACTCTCAGAGCCCCCCTGCTCTCCCTTCCAGCCCAGCCTCGGACACGCAGCCCTTGGGCAGAGGAGGTGTCGCCCTCAATGGCCAGGCAGAGCTGATCCCGCTGCGCAACATCGAGGTGGAGCTCTCCAGCGCGCTGCACATCACCAAGGACGCCACGAAGGAGGCTCTGCACGCAACCATGGACCTCACCAAGGAGGCCATGTCCCTCACCAAGGACGCCCTGAGCCTGAGCCGGGACAAGATGACCTCCACCATGCAGAGGATGCTGTCCCTGCCCCCGGCCAGGTGAGCGGGCCAGGCTCCCGGGCTGCAGGAGGGGGAGGCAGAGGCCAGCTACTCCCTTTCTTTCCATTGTATTTGGATTGGAGATGGGTTAAGTGTTCATCTCTTGGGGCTCTTCTGAGGATACTGAAGTCTGACTTGCAAGTGGTCAGAGACGAACCCAACGCTCTGATAATCCGCAGGCTCAGCTGCCTGCCTTTATCACTGGTTTTTGTTGGGTTTTTCTGTAGGGATTCTGTGCCCAAAGCAGAGGAGGGAGCAGTGACCCCGGGCGGGGCAGGCAGCAACCGGATGCGTTTCTTCTCCATGAAGAGGACCTCATCCCAGCATTCCTTTGACACCACATCCGTGGATGGGAGTGGCCCTGAGGATGGGCTGTCCCTGGACAGTGATGGCAGTGATGGCTTCGTGATGCTCACAGACTCTGGTAAAGCCCTTGGCTTTTCCTCTCCCTACCCCCATCTCACACGGGTGGTAGCTTTGTGCCACAGGCAACTCATCCATGCTGTGTTCCTATGGAATCACTTTTGCTTGTCGTTGTTTTTGAAGGTCTTAAGGAGTTGCCTCACAGTGGCTCTTTCTGCTTTTGTTTCTGCCTTTTATTTTTTTGTTTTCTTTCTGCCTTTTCTTGGAGATGAGGGGGGTAAATCAGTGTGGGGTGACCCTGCACATCCCAGTGGTGTCCTAGAGGCTGTGATGTGCTGGTGGTGGGTGGTACAGAGCATTTAGGAAGGGCTGGTTGGATATTGGGTACTCTGAACATTTTTCACTTCAACCCTATGTTGCTTAAACTCATCTGAGGAGCTGGAGAGAGCTCTCCAGAGGATGGTACTTCCAGAGAGGCCAGAGATGCAGGCAGATGCTGATGTCAGGACTTCCAGAAGAAGAAATGGAATTGAGTTGTTGTTACTTCCATTCTAGAACCCAGCCTGGACCCTCTTCCTTCAGGGCAACTTCCCCAGGCCCACAATGACACGGGCAGCAGAAGCAGCCTGGTGGCAGAGGATGAGGGTGGAGTGTCCCCTGAGGTGAACAGCTCCACGTCCCAGAGTGAAGACCCCAGTCTGCAGCTGGTCAGTGCCTGGCCCTGGGATTCTGTCCCTGAGGGGCTCTGGAAGCGCTGGGTTTGCTGTAACCAATGAGCTCTTGGTGGCTGTTTCAGGTGTCTGTCCTCGTGCTGAAGATGAATGATGTGAACTGTGCAATAGAGGTAGAAGGAGATGATTTGTCTGTGGCTTTACAAGTGATGAGCGTGGTTCCAGAGCAGCTGAACAACGTTGGCATGTGGCAGTTCCTGCGTGGCTACGTGGGTAAGATGTTGCTCTGGGGCTCAGCTGCACTGTTAGAACTGGCTTTTATACCAGCCTCCCTCAGGGAATATTCCATTAACTGGGGCCTCAGTGTTTGGGGTGGTTAGGACTGAACAGAACTCATTTGTGAGTATTCAGATCTGGCATTTGAAAGATGTTTCCCAAATGCCTACACTGTCAGGCTGTGTGGTGCCTAGTAATCATTGACTGGGATTTTTTAAATTGCTGCTGGGATGCATGAAATGAGTTAAAAGAGTGAATAAAGTATCTAGGGAAACTGTGAAGTTATTCCTGCTCTGAGAAAAATGCTTTCAGTCTACAGTACTTCCCCTAAATTTGAATTAAAAAAAAACTCCAAGCCCAACCTAAAACCAATCAACTGTCCCCCCAACACCCCAAAAAATATAACCCAAACAAAACTAAAAACATCTCCAACCCCAAACTTGAAGTGGAAGTGTGAGCAGTTCCCAGGCTGTTGATCCTGCCTTTCCCAGTCCTGCCGGTGGCCACGGTGGAACAAAGGGATGCAGAAAGGCAGGTCAGCTCTGGAGGGTGAACCAGGGCACTGGGTCAGCTCTGGAGGCAGAGTTGGGACACTATGGAGGGCAGCTGGGACAGTTCTAGGGGGCAGAGTTGGGGCAGCTCTGGAAAGCGAGTGGGGCACTGGGGCAACTCTGGAGAGTGAGTGAGGTGCTGGGCCAGGTCCTGCACATGCAAAACAGGGGCCAGTTTTAAAGTGTGGTGAGAGGGGGACATGCCTGGGACTTTAAATGGTCCAGCTCCAGTGCCAGTTCAGTGATGTGGGCTCTTAGTCCTTCGAAATTTGGATTTGTCTCATGTGAGGGATGATGTCAGACCAAGGTCACTTGGCTGCTTTTGGGCTGAAATGGGCTTTCCCTGATGCCCCTTCTGAGTTGATACCTGATCACTAGCGTCCCGTTGTGCAGCGAGATCTCTCTGCCCCAGCTCTAGGAGATCCAGGTGTGGAGAAGCCTGCGAGCCCTGAGCCCAGGCAGCCCCATCCCGAGGTGTGCCTGCGCCTGGAGTCGGGTCCGTGCGCGGCCGCTCACTCGCCGCTGGCCGAGCGCAACGGCTTCCTCCGGGTGCTGCTCCACAGCTGCTCCACAGAGCTCTGCACGTCCTGCCTCACCAGCCTGGCACCCTTCCTCGAGGATGAAATCATCCCAGAGGTGATCCCCATGGAGATAGAGGTGGTGGATGCCAAAATCACGTTGAAGGTGAGAGATTCCGCCCAGGGCAGAGTTCACTTGCAGGATTCCACTTGGGAAGGGATGCTGTGGGATTGCTGGGGTCCTCTGTAGAGCTTCTCTTTTCCTGAGACTGTTTGGTTTTGCTTCTAAAAGTTGCCCTAGGGATGAATGAGGAACCCGAAGGAAGTGTGTACCTGTAGACCCTGTACATAAAGCCAGGCCTTTCCCTAGGGTGGACTCACCCGTGAGTCTGGCAGTGCTGCCATTCAGGAACTGTGCTCCTGAGGAGGATGCAGGCAAGGGAAGTCCTTTCAAGAGCTGTCACAGCTGCTCATCCCTTCTCTGCTTTATATTTCTCCAGGATGACAGCCCCCCAGTGTACCCCACCTCCCCTGGCCCTGTCCCCATCACCTTGGCAATGGATCACGTCGTGGTGAGGCGCAGGGATGACGGCATCTTCTATCTCACAGGTCAGCAACATCCTGGGTTTATTGTCCCTCTGCACCCCCAGGCTGTGCTGGAGGAGACTGTGATGGTTGCTGCTGGGAAGGATGGGCTCTGAGGTGGGAACAGTCCCTGTCTGTGTTTCTTTCCTGCTGTGGGAGCAGTCCCTGCCTCTGTTCCCGTGTGGGAGAATTCGTGTCTGGTGTTTCCTTAAGCACACACAGACAGGATCCATGTTACCTTTTAATTTCTCCATTTTAAAAGGGGGAAGAGAATTTTATTTCCCTGTGTTAAAAGAGGAGAAAAAAAAGG